>JAMZAV010008791.1:0-27455 GCA_024449915.1 Sweltsa coloradensis | reverse complement strand
GGGGTGGGGAGAATGGAAAATCTCCGTAATATTTTTCTTCTAAAGAAAAAAAGCCCCCCAAGAAGTTATACCCAAAGTAAGGGTCCATTGTCATCTAATTACTTTGGAAATGTGAAAAAAATAAATCGTTTAAACGTTTGTAAAAAAATGCCCGTTTTTTAAAAACAAAATTTCATTACTATTCTATCCGCCAAAAATCCTCTTTCTCCGGAAAGAATTACGCCAAGGCAAATTTAAACTTTTTTTTTTAAACATTTTCTATTGAAAAAAATAGCGATTAAAACGCTCGTTAAAGAGTGGAAGATATTGGGGGGCAAAAGGGAAAAAAAAGTCTTGTGGGAAGTTGGGTGCTTCGGAGGTTTATGTAAATGGCTCGGGATTATTGGAAGATTGGGCGGGGGTCGGGGGAAACCTTTAACGGGTTTTAAAGATCTGGGTTCGAATTAGGTCATTCGTTCCCCCCATCCTGTCGTGGATTCTTCGGGGTCGGGGGGTGCAAGGGCCCCCCCCCAAAAAACGACATGAATTAGATTGCGAATTTTATTTTCTACCCACGTACATATCGTATTTTGCAAAAGCGCAGTGACAACAAAATTTTTGGGGAAAATAAATTTTAAGTTAAGAAAACTGTTTCCCTTTTTATTTAATCCTAATACTGTCCTCGTTTGGGGCCCCAATGGATTGGGCGAAAGGTCTGAAGCATATTTACGACCCCAAAGGGAAAGGGCGTGTTCCAATATCAAATTTAAAGCATGATTCTCAGGATCGCCCGCTCGAAGATCTTTTCCCCCACCATTCTTTCCGCCTCGAATGTCAGAAAAGCTTTAAAAAATACATTCGCAATAGCTCACTCACTTTTATTTGTTTTAATATATCTTTGAATCTCATAATATGGAGCTTGCTAACCTAAAAACCACTCTGAGGCTAATATTAATACCACACTTTTTTTAAATCCCTGCACCCCTTTTTTTGAAAAAGCCAAAATTTTTAAATTTTGGTAGAGAATTTGCTTGTTTAATCATGCTCATAATATAGAATTCCACTGCAAAGGGCCTACTCGACGAAACACGGGGAATGTAAAGACAACGGCTTTTTAAATGAAAAAAGGGCGAGGCATGCACATTTTTAAATTTTTCCACCCTAAAAACAATTTTTGTAATTTATTAAAAACCCCAAAACACCATGTTCTGCCTCATTTAAAATTCTTCCCGAACAACCAAACCATGAATAAAAAAAAAAACTTAAACGATTGAAAATGCTAAATCCTATCATTTAAATTGCGAAGCTTTTTTAATTTTTTTTTTTTGGTGGTAAATTGTAATGTTTTTAAACTTCATAATCGTTACGTAAAAACCCTTTTCACTATTCCCTTCTGTTGGGCTCCTAAATCTCGGGGTTTAAATTTAACTTGAACCTAAGGTTTTCCCTTTATTTTCCTTTATTTACCCCCAAAAACTAAAAATCAGAAGTTTAAGTAAGTAATCTGGCTGAAAAACTTTAACCGAGATTGAAATTTTCGGACGTTCAGACAAATTTTAACGAGGGGCAAAAAATTTTTTTTGGTAAACCCCAATTTTTTGATTTTTTAAACTTAAAATAAACATTTTTAGTTGCGCTAAACCACTGCCCTTTTTTTTTTTGTTTTAACTGTAACAGTTTTATACAAATTTTACTTAAAATTTTAATTTGGGGGGGTTTTTTTAATAATTGAATGTGAATTTTTAAACAACATAATTTCCAAAAAGTAAGTTCTGAGATAATCAAAAAAACCCCTTTTTCCTAGATTCTCTTACATTTCATAAATAAATTTTTTTTTTCCCTGTTTCATTAGAAATGTTTTAAACAATTAAAAAAAATTAAAAAAAAAATTTGGGGGAAAGGGAATTTATATTCACCTGTATTTTTTTTCCTTAAAAAAAACCTAAAAAATTATGTTTTTTTTCTAAAATTATATTTTTTTTTTTTTGGTTTTGAAAAAAAGGGTGATTTGTCAGGTATTTAAATAAATAACACAAGGGCTATTATCCAAAAAATTTTTTTTTTAATTTAAAATATGGAAATTTTTTGGCAAAAGGGTTAAAAAGGGTTTTAAAATTTTTTTTAAAAATTTTTTTAAATAAAAAGTTAGGTTGTTTCAAAAATTATAATTAAATTTTGGGGAAATGAGGGTGTTTTTATCGGTATTTAATGATAACAAAATGCTTTTTACAAAAAAATTTTTTATTTATAAGGCATATATTGCACAAGTTGGAAAGGGGTTTTGGGTTCTAGTTTTTGAGAAAATGGGCCCAATACCCCAGCAAACACAAATTTTATGTCCCGGGCCCGGGTTTCCCCCGCTGGGGCTGCTCGTACGGGCCCGGGCCCGGGGCTGCCCTAGGGGTACCGCCCTAGAGTGCCCCCCTGGGCCCGGGGAGGGGGAAACCCCCACGGGCAAACCAGAAATTTCCCCCGGCCCATAGCCCGTGCGTGCCCCGTTTTTTAAAAACCGCTTGATGCCCGCACTTCCCCCGGGCCGATACCCTGCCGATCCCCGTCCTTTTACAATATCTAACGTAGAAACCCCCGTACGCGACCCTGTGAGTAAATGTAAAACCTAAAATAAAAATTTTGGATTGAAAAAAATATCAGTATTATATAGCAAATTTTGCCCTAAATCTGTGACCCCGTCGTTTGCCTTAGGGGAATTTTAAACACATAAAAATTTTACAATTTTGTTTAAAAATTTCAATTTTTAAGTGCCCTCAAACTCGATCCACAGCGCGCCTCTCCATCTGTAAGCCAATTTTTTAAAACCGTTGCCCCCACGGAAGAACTTGATGTTTGGGGAGGGAATTCCCCTATAGATAAAACCGAAAAAAAAAATTTCAAATTGCCTAAAATTGTATTAACTGGAAGCTTCGCAAACCTTTTTCGGGCCCGTTTTTTGGAAAAGCGAAAATTAAAACGAAAAAAAGCATAAAATTGCTTTTTTTCCCATAAAAAAAATTTAATTCAATATTACGCTAAAATTTCACGCGAAAAATTTTAAATTTTCCTAAAATTGGGTTTTCTGTAAAAAAATTATTGCAATCGGAAGGGGATGTAAAATGTTATTATCAAAAAAAATTTTAAAAAAAAAAAAAAAGCGTAAAAATTTCCCCTTACATGAGTATAATTTTTTGATTGCGCTCCCAAATTTTACACGAATATATAAATTCATGAAAATTTAAAGGTTTTTGTAAAAAAAAAATTACAATCGAATAAACTGTAGGTGTTATAAATCCCAGGAAATTTTTAAAAAAACGAAAAAAAACGTAAAATTGCGATTTTCATAAAAAATAAAAATTTTTTGATTGCGCTCACAAAAAGTGGCATTCTAATTTAGAGATTTCGAAGGTCTCCAAAAAATTTAATCGCAATTAGAAAAATCGGTTTTAGCCGAAATCGTGGGTAACAGTCAGAAAAAAAATACAGAAAGAAAAAAAAAAACATTCCCAATTTTTTTTTTCCAGTTTAGGAAATGGAATAATTTTCCCTTTTCCTTTGCTACGCTCATCCAATTTTTGCGGTTTCTCGGGGGCCCCTCATTAAACGCTTTGAAAATATTTTGGATGTGTTTTTTAAAAGTGGGTTTAATATATTACACAAATGGTAAACAGTTTATTTTTTTAAATGGGGGCAATAAATTATTATGCTATTCCAAACCGTTTCTGTTTTTGGGAAACGCATGTTCGAAATTTTTTTTTCCTGTAGTTATAAGGCCCCAGGCGGGTTCATATCCCTAAATTAAGTAAATGCCCGTCCATGCGATGCTTGGGAAGATACTTTTATAAAATAACGGGACTTATTCTATTGTTTATGCAAACCAAAAAATTTAAAAGCTTCATAGAGGGTGTTCACATCTTTTTGTGTCAGTTTTTGGGAAAAAGTTAAACTAGTATAAAAAGTGTTGCCCTTTTCTTTTAAACTTATTACAAGAGAAAATGTAAGCGGCCAAAAACTATTATATTGGGAAGCAAGATAATTTAAAATGAACTTTGCAAACACTTTTATAGGGGCCCTTTTTTGGTTGACGTAATTGTTTTTAAAAAAGAAAAAAGCGTAAAATAGCGATTTTTTAAGAAAATAAAAAATTTGATTACTTTTAAATTTCACACGAAAATATTAATTTATAAAATTAAGGTTTTTGTGAAAAAAATTATTACAATCAGATAAAACATGTACGTGTTTTAACAAAGGAAAAAAAAAAAAAAAAATCTCAAAATTGCATTTTATTAGAAAAAAATTTTTTTTGGGACGGGGTCCCAAAATTTACAAAGAAATATCAAAATTTTAAAATTAAGGTTTTTGTTAAAAAATCGGGAAAATCGAAAAAAAGCAGTAAGGTGTTTAATTTTCCCAAGAAATTTTAAAATCGAAAAAAAAGTAAAATTTGGGGATTTTCATAAAAAAATAATTTTTCGATTGCCAAAAAACGTGGCAGTTTTTTAAGTTCAGAATTTCAAAGGGCCCAAAACAAAATTTTATCACAATTGGAGTATCGGTTTTTGCCGGAAACGTGTAAACAAACAGCCAAAAATACAAAAAAAAGGGAAAAAAAAAAAACAAAAATTTTCCTATTTTTTCCAGTGTACTGAAAAGGAATCTTTGGGTTCGCTTTGCTACCCCCTCTGCGCTCATCCAAAAAAAAATTGTAAAGGGTAACTAAATAATTGTTAAAAAAAACAGAATTCATTTTTTTGTCTTGGTTGTTTTGGGAGGGCAGCTATAATGGGAACAGTTACATTTCAAAGGGGCCCCTCCGGGTAATGAATGGGGGGAAACCCAAAGAAATACTTCAGGGGCCCTGTTCTGACTAGGCCGTTGAACGCCCGGCAGCCCAAGGGGAAAGTTTGCATGGGGCCCGGTCCCGTTTTGGGTAATGGGGTGGGGGGAACGAAGAAATCCCTTCACGGGGGAAAATTTTTGGCTATGGCCCCGGGGGCGTATGGGGAGTCAAAGGGGAAAGGTTTTTAAAGGGGCCCGTACGGGTTTAAAGGCTTGGGGGGAACGGGAAAAAATTCATTCACGGGGGGATGTACAGGCTACGGGCCCGGGAAACTAAAGGGGTAAAGGGCGGCTATATTAACCAAAAAATTTCCCGGGCCGGGGCCCCCCCACGACGCCCTGACTAAGCACCCGACGCAGCCCGTAAACCCGCACGATGCCCAGGGGTGCCCGGGGCCAATACCGGGGTCTCCCCGCACGGGTTGGGGTTTTCTGGATGCCGTTGATTCAAACAAGATCGGGGTTTCCCTTCAATTAATTAAATGCAACGCTGATGAAACAAGTCAAACAAAGGGGTTTTTAAAATTTGGTTTTCACAATGCATTAAACCCGCCTTTTTAAAAAAGACTGGAAATGAAAATATTTGAAAAATAATTTTTGAAACTACATAGTCCCCTTGCCCTTGGGGGTTTCTTTAAAATTTTCTTTTCAAAAATGAAAATATTTGAGACCCAAACGAAAAATGATGGTGAATGAAAATTTTTGTTTTTTTCTATACAGAACTGGTCCGTAATTTGATCTAAAAAAAAAAAAATAAAACCGGAAATCGAAAAAAAGGACTTTTTATGTTGTTTCTAAAAATTTCAAAATTCAATTGTTCTATACTTGTTTGTGTAATTGTGTTTACCTTTAATTACCCAGAGGGCCAGAATATAAACATACGACAAAAACGAAAATAAATACAATTTTCTTAATAAAGAGTGAGAGTGAGGATAAAAATTGCGTATATAAATAACTAGGAAAACGCTTTAGTCCCGCCGCGTTGTGGATGAGCGTAATTGGTGCATTGAGCTGCCATGTGTTATGCGGATTTTCTGTTGTTCTGTGAAAAAATTATTACCAAGTTGAAGATTTGTTTTCAATCAAATTAAATTAAATAAAAAATAAACTTAAATTTGTAATTTTTTTAATAATCGTACAAATTAAAAAAAAATAATAGAAAAATAGCGATTTTTATAAGAATAATTATTTGATTGCGCTCAAATTTCACACGAATATATAAATTCAAAAAATTAAGGTTCTGTAAAAAAATTATTACAATAGAATAAAGCATGTAGGTGTTATAATAAAAAAATTGTACTAAAAAAGAAAAAAAACCAACAAAATTTCTATTTTCATGAAAAATAATTTTTCGATTGCGCTCAAATTTCACACGGATATCTTTAAATTTATAAAAATTTAAAGGTTTTTGTGAAAAAAACATTAAATCCGATTAAGCTGTAGGCGTTATAAGAAAAATAATTTTCAAAAAATCGAAAAAATCGTAAAATTGCGATTTTTAAAGAGAAATAATTTTTTGATTGCGCTCAAAAACTGGCGTTCTAAGTTCAGAGATTTCGAAGGCCTCCATAAAATTTCATCGCAAACGGGGTATCCCTTTAGCCCGGGAAACGTGCTGACAAACACACAAAAATACAGAAAAAAAAGAAGGAATGAAAAAAAAAACATTCCGGATTTTTTTCTCCAGTGTAGTGAAAAGGAATCTTCGCTTCGCTCGCTACGCTCATCCAATAATAGGGAATTCGATTTTGTTCTGCAAGCTAAAATTGCACATAGTTAATTAGGTTCCACTTAATTGCATATTCTAGTTCCTCATCTAGGGCGACGGTAAATCGCCCGGCAGACAAGCGACGCGATGCTTAGGCGACACCGAACTCCGGCCCTATATACACCTACAAATTGGGGGGTTTTCAGCTATCTGCACACGCCGCCCCGAAGAGTTACAATCTTTAAACTCGGTATATGACCTGGTATGGGGTTTCCATGACATAGCAAAAAAAAATCAACCCGATCCGACAACTCGTTCTGTGTTAAAAAGGACTCTCAACATCGTCCGATTCCTTAAGGCTGGCTGGTGGCTGGTGGCTGGTGGCTGCATGGTGGTTGGGTGGGTGGGTGGGTGGGTGGGTGGCATTTCTCCGCGGAGAGTTCTTTAGCCTACAGAGAAACGGTAAATCTTAAAACTATGAAACTTGGACACACTTAGGTGTATTTCAGACGCAGGGGCCTTTTGCTTTCAAAAAAAAATCGGGTAACAGGGACCGGAGAAAATCAAAATTTGGATGATAATCAAACGCGTATTACCAGGCGTGGAAATTTGTACAAACTTGAAATTTAACATGCTATTAACCATTATAAATATCTTGCGTCCAAAACACAAGGGGCTAATTTGGGATGACCATGGGCCCAAAAATGACAAAAACATATCTGAACTTTAAGAAATGAATCATTCAAAGAAAACGCTACAACTGAGATGTTTCAACGTGGAAAAACATTTTGATATCTTTTCATTCTTTATCACTTTTGAATATGGAAAGCAAAATTGGTTAACGGTACCGGAAAAAAAAAAAAAATTATCAAAGTAGGTAATTCCGTACTCTTATGAATAATACGCCTATACCGAGAAAACGGTTTTCATCTTAGAACTTTGAAACTTGGGCCACACTCGATGTACCTCATATAACAAAAACAGGGCAATTGGGACCGGGGAAAATCAAAATCAAAATAAAAAATCAAAACGCGTAATTACTCAGGCTAGTAATTTGTACAAGCTTGAAATTAAACATGCTTTTAACCATTATAAATATCAAGTGCTTATGCTAGTGCGTTGGTCTTGTTGTTAGCGTATCTGTTTCCCAATGCAGAAGGGCCAGGGTTCGATTCCGCTAAAGTCGAAGTTTTTTAACTTCTGATTTGGACTTAAGTCTATCAGTTCTTGTCTTAGGAGTTTGTAAACGGTGACTTTGGAGCCGTCCTAGCAAAATCAAAACGCGTAATTACCCCGGCGTAGTAATTTGTATACAAGCTTGAAATTAAACATGCTCTTAACCATTATAAATATCTAGTGCTTATGCTAGTGCGTTGGTCTTGTTGTTACGATCTGCTTCCAATGCAGAAGGGCCAGGGTTCGATTCCCGCTCAAGTCGAAGTTTTTTACTTCTGATTTGGACTTAAGTCTATCAGTTCTTGTCTTAGGAGTTTGTAAACGGTGACTTTGGAGCCGTCCTAGCAAAATAAAAAACGCGTAATTACTCAGGCGTAGTAATTTGTATACAAGCTTAAAATTTAAAAACATGCTCTTAACCATTAAAAATATCTAGTGCTTATGCTAGTGCGTTTGGTCTTGTTGTTAGCGTATCTGCTTCCAATGCAGAAGGGCCAGGGTTCGATTACCGCCCCAAGTCAGAAGTTTTTTACTTCTGATTTGGACTTAAGTCTATCAGTTCTTGTCTTAGGAGTTGGTAAACGGTGACTTCGGAGCCGTCCTAGCAAACGAAGCACATAATAAAATTTCAGAGTTGTTCTGGATCGGCCCTTGTTGATTCTGGCGTTGATCCGCGGATGTTCGCACTGTCCATACCACTGATTGATATATTTCCTATTAAAAATATCGATCTTTGGTTGGTTATCGCTCACTCGTCGATTGCGTCGGGGCCTGCAGGGTTGGCTTGGTCGCTTTGATTTAAAGTCCCCCACTGAAAATCAGTTATATATAACTGAGTGGGTAGACTCTAAATAAAAAATTTTTTTATTTATTTATTTAAGGGGTATCTTTGGGGGAAACCCTGGCCCCAAAAATGTAAAAAAAACAAATTTGAACTTAACAAATTTAATCATTCAAGTCCCATCTTCACACCTTGATAGCGACGAACAACAAAAAAATGTGATATCCCCCCAAAATACAAATTTGTAAAAAAAACGGCACCAAGCTCTCCTTCAAAAGTCTTCGGCTGTGAATGCTGTGAGATATAGAAGTTGAGCCAAGCTTTTTATTCTTTCTCCCTAGTTTCGCTTTGAAAATATGTAAGATCATTTCGCCTGTTGACGAGCGCCAAGCCCAACGATTTTTGTGGGGAAAAAGTAAAATTTTAAACGCGAAATCATAAAAAATGACTTGGCCATTGAATTTGGTTCTGGCCAAGAATTTTTTTATGATTTCGAGTTTAAAAATTTTTCTTTTTTACCACAAAATCGTTGGCTTGGCGCTCGTCAACAGGCGAAATGATCTTACATATTTTCAAAGCGAAACTAGGGAGAAAGAAAAAAAAGCTTGGGTCAACTTCTTATATCTCACAGCATTCACAGCCGAAGCCTTTTGAAGGAGAGCTTGGCTGCCGTCTTTTTTACAAATTTTTGTATTTTTGGGGGGGTTTGATTATACGGCTGAACTGAGGAAGGAATGTCTAAGACTAGGCGTCCTGGTTTCGTCCCCAGCGTCGGACCAAGCGACGAACTTCTTAATTAAATTCGATGCAATAAAACTGAATATCTCTCATGGACCGCCTAAAACATTGTGATGTTCTGGAGACCTAGGTTCACAACGGTTTTTTTAATTTGTATCTTAAGGTAGGGCACCGTGTTTAGCCTTGTCATGTGTTTTACAATGAACGTTATTTCCTCGTTGTTGATAGGGACAATAAAATAGTTCGAGTTTTTTTAATGCTTTATGGCAAATATCGCTTTTCATAAAATATGAACTTTTTTTCTTGAATCGAAAAAAAACTAAAAATATCTACCGTTTTTTAAATTTAAAAATCATATTTAAAGCACAGTCGTTTAACCTGAATTCAGTGAAAGATATCACAACATAAATTGTTTCCAAATGTCGATATATTTATTATAAGCTACAGCTGTTATTAAAAATTAAAAAACAAAAAAAAAAAATCGAAGTAAACTGATGTTTTTCGTACTGTGACACACCCAACACCCAACAATGAAGGTAGGAAATCACCAAAGTCTTCAACTGTACTGTTCAACATGGCAACATAGACGTTGGCTCTATCTAAGTTTCCTGTCACTATGCCCAACATTCTCCCCCCTGACAGACACTATGTGGAGAACCTGATTTGACTTAGTTTCAGTTATCAATTTTGAATTCTGATATGTTTTGGTTAAACAAAGTCGATTTTTTTTTAACAAAAGTCGAACATATTATTAAATTGTATGATACGGCGGAAATGGGGAAAAGGTTCTACTTGACCTGACTGCCTATAATATTATTGTTGCCGTTCAGTCTCTTCATTTCAATAATTTTAATTGGTTCCTTGTAATCTGCATCAAATCGTATTTTAATCTATACTTGTGGGGCAAAGATAGATGACCGGTCGCCCCTTGACCTTCATGTTTACAACATGGTTTAAACCAACACAGAAGGACATGGTATTGTCAGACAAACGCACAATCGTACAACGCGGACATGGAACATGTTGAGAACATTTTGCTTGTGAAATTGTGTTAGTTTTAAGCGATGGAGGGTCAGGTACGGGGTGACATGATTCTTCAAATTCATTTTCAAAACTTTGTTGCGAAATACAAATTTGTCTAGAAAGTAGAGAAGGACAATATTGATTTCACACAAAAGTAATGACATTTTTGAATTTGTGCATATTAAATTCTAAAAAAAATAAGTTCCAAAAATTGTATCAAAAGAGGCCTGCTATTAAAAATGTGTGGCTAAAAAGGATTGATTAGGTATTGACAAAAAATAATATTGATTTTTTCGTTAGCCTCTCGTCGTCGTGGTAGACCCGGCACCTCCACCATAGTCTAAAACTCTGTACAAATTTACTATAGGCCACCCGGCATCTCCACTATTAAGCACGCGAACCGAAATCAGAAGTTATAAAAACATTTTTTTAGGTTTATACTGCATACATTTACATTCCCAAAATTTACTTTCCTCGTTTAATGTCCAATTTAAAAAAAAAAATGTTGACATTTTTATTTAAAAAAACGATAATTCGATATGGAGTCCAAATATCGTTGTAACAATATTCCAATATATCGATATCTTATTAAAATATCGATTTCCTTGCCCAGCGCTACTAGAAAGATCTACATCATGTATGAAAACGTTGGCATAGTAAATAATATGTATTTCAGTTTTGCTACATTGTGTTCATCGACCACTAAACAGGTGTATGTATATATATTTACCTTAGAAGAATATAAAATGTACTTGAAAATGTGTGAAAGGTGACACCTTGCCATTTCCTTCCTTCCCAAAGCTCACTCGAAGACGTTTTAGTGGTGTTTTTGTCAATCTGAAGCTTGTATCAGTGTGATCTAGTTGGAGTGTCAGCACCATAGAGGGCGGCTTAGATTGCACTTCGGATGTGTTCAGAGTTGGTTTCACACAGAAGAAAGTCGTTGAGGTTCATCGTGATAGTTGGAAGTGTGATCTTGTTTCTCGACTCAATCGCTTATCGCGAGATTCAGGAGGAACATGGTGTCGAGTCATCGTGCCAAGTTGTCTCTCATGTCCTAGAGTAAACGATATCGGTTACACACTTAGTTGCAAGCTCGCCTTTCATTGCTCGGCATATTGGGCCGTTTTTGAAAAGTTTGAGGCAGTTAGTTCGTATCTGTTCACATTAAATATTGCTTTCAGTTTTCAAACAAGGATATGAACATTCTTTATAATAGAAGTAATTATCCAAAATTAATTATAATACATTCTCGCCAGGAAAATCCACAAATTTCTTACATTTTCAGAAGCAAAATCATGTGTGTAAAATCATGTTGTTTGATCTCGATGCTTTGTAAATAAAATGGAGCTCTTTTTTCTACCCATCTGTCTGTCTGTCTGTCTGTGCGTGTGTCACGTCTCACGATAAAACCGAACATGACCGCAGAAATTGACACGCGCTGTAATGTTATTATTCCTATTCATCAAAGATGATACATAATGATAATGGAGACTATTGCGGTCAGGGGCGGGGATATCTGTATCTAATTGGGATAATCAACCCATCAAATACACCAAGGAAATTTCAATACTGTACGAATTTTATTTATGTATGTATCCTTATTCGACAGTCTGTTGATTAGTTGTCTCTCTCACTTATTGTTGGTACTCCTGGGGGTATGTTTACTAAAAGTGGCCGCGCGATAGTGACAGCGACAATCGTCGACCAATACGACAACTTTAGCGAGAAGAGCAGGTGAGAACTGCCACCTTGAATTTTCATCATACCATATTATATAGTAATTACTTAAATTTGCTGTATAAAGTTGTTTATTACGTTAAGGAAACATTGGCAGACAGCACTAAAAAAATTAAATGTGTAAATGTTGCCAACACACAGCTTATAAGCTTGTATTAATTCAGTCATATGCGTGACTATTGTCACTTAAGTTGTCGTTTCGTGTCGACTATTGTCGCTTGTCGCTGTCGATAGACTCTTGTCACTTAGTAAATAGACCCCCTGAACTCACGAAAGTGTTATTGTGTAGGATGATCCGATCGATGCTACAACAGACAGTGGCACACTTTCTGATACATATATCATAATCATGATTTATTTATTTATATAACGTATCCTATTCAGTTATGAAATTGTTACCTAATTATTCGTACAAAACATCTTACATTACTCATGTGCAATGTGCACTGAACTTGTTATTCAATTGTTTCAAAAGACACTACCTACGTATTTTCACTTTTGGGTAACAGACTAGATTGAGTCCATAACATAAGTTAAAATATGGAATAGAGTTTCTGGTCGAAACGAACTTTTACGATTGACTCTTGATTTATATAAGTCGGTGAACGATTATTAGTCATGTTTACATGGAGAATCCAAATGTGAATCTGTTTGAATACTATTGGGGAAAATCTCACTGTCACTCGTCACAGAAACAGTATCTCTTGACGGGAGAAATCTGTTTAGTTTAATTCTCTCCCTATATAACGGGGGAGCCGGAGCGAGCTCAAATTGGATTGAATCTTGCCAAGAGTAAACAGAATCGAAGATCGACTTGGATGTTAATATATTCAATTTGAACAACTATACAACATTGTATTGGCACAGCTCAAGCAAAAAGTTGGCAAACAAAATGTAATTAATTACGTTTATTTGTTTATCGACTATCATATTAATCATTGATTTGATTAATAACATCTTATATGAACCATAATATGTAAATCATTTTAAATTTAGAAACTTGTTTAAAACGAATCTTTTTAATTTTTAATATTAAGATTATAGGTATATTACACACGCAGGACGAAATATTGTTCATGGTCTAGTATCCGAAGTTGATTCTTATTGATTGTGTGTGTTCTGTATCCCTAATTCTACGAGGCAGTTCACACTCCATCTATTTCCATGTACTCATAATCCGAATATCATCATCGTGCTATGCTGTATTTAAACTAAAGGATACATTTCCATCATGCTAAGTTGGGGCAATCGGCCTTATTTGTGTTCATAAAATTTTGACCTATCATTAATTGTCCTTGAGGCATTAGACACAGTTCTGTTCGATTTAACTTGTAGCTGAGAATTTATTGTCAAATTAGATTAATATGGAGTTGATGGGTAACCCAACATCAATGAGTTTTTAAAACTAAACTGCATGTATAACTGCTATTTTAGGTATTGAAACGTAACGATAATTTTCGGATTCAAGATTGAATTTTAGATTGGGAACCATCCAAATGTAAAAAAAATAGATGGGAAAGTTGAACGTTTCTTCTCGGATTCAATTTACGTTTTTAACGCCCGTGGCACTCGCGTTTTGAATTGTTTACAACACATTGCTATTCGGCTCCAAACCTGTTTGGTAGACTGTTGAAGCCACGAGGTTTACGTAGACTGTGAAGTGTAGCAGTGGCGTATCCAGGAAATCATAAGGGGGGTTCAACCAATGAGTTCACAGATGTATCGAAGGCTAAGCTTGGGCAGGTGGGGCGTGCCCCCCCGGAAGAAATTCTCCTTTAAGTTCATTTTGGTGCAAACCTGTGCGTTTTAAAGCATCACAATTACCAACTTTTTATCTACTAAATCCTCTTTTTAACCTAAATTCGCTAATATCAAGTTCCACAAATCACGATATTCAGCGCATGAATGGTCACATACAATCAAATTGAAAATTTTCTTAATTCCTGGTTGCATTCAATTATTATGACACGCAACAATAAGGGTATTTTCCCCCATCCCCTCCCTCCTGGGATACGCCACTGAAGTGTAGATTCAAGTTTGATCTATGTCTGCAGGCTTATCAATTTTCGGTTTCTTGGAATACGTTTGAATGCATAATTTCACTTAACCAAATTTTTCCCTTTCCTGTCTTTTGAGTAATTTTAAGTATAATGACCGATACAAAAGAAACAATAAGAAGGCGTATTTTGGTCATTTAAATAGTATGTTAATTCTAAAAAAATATTGATAGTCATATTTAAACCATTGTCAAGAATCTTTTTCAAACTAGAGTTGAGATAATATACTCTCAATATTGTTTCAAGAACAGTGGTAAGTCCGTGTTAATACGCTTTGTAAATTAGTAGGGAGCTATTGTGTAAACCCAAAACCGATAAGGGAACTTACTTTACCGAACAACGTTTTGTAAATTTGTGTGTTTGTACGCATTGCCTAGTGCAGGAATATTTTCGTCCGACGTTATGTTTATGAATAGCAAGATACGTAAGCGAGGGCTGTTTGCGGTGGGAAGTCTTTGTGACAAGCCTTACGGTAACGGAGAGAGTACCAGCTCGATAGAAAAAAGTTCGCAGTGTGTCTATGACCATATTATCAATTTATCAACATCATGCTCCACTTGCAAATCGTCCTTGACAGCGTTGCGAAATGTTTGTCTCAAGTATGGTAAATATATATATATGTGTGCATCAAAACAGTATTTCGTTGTTTGTCCCCCCGAGTTTCCTTACAACTGCCTTACCTCAAACTTGAATTCAGAAGTTAACGAAAAGTTAGACAGTCTAAAACAATTTCTTCCTATTCTCGCTTCTCTCAGTCTAGCCAAGAACTTCAGTTGTTGCCTCACTTCAACTGCAATAGTGACAATAGTGACAAGTTAGGCACACATCTTTGCGAAACAAAATTGTAGATGAAGATGGATCTGCACTCAGTGGGCGATGGAGCATAACTTTGGAAATATGGACAAAAACAATATAATTTTGTTTTCTAACAATACCGACCAAGTATGGAGTAGTGTTAGAATTATACTTCGTCTTTAATATCTACCTTTGAAAGATACTCAGCAAAAACTAGTACTTAGTATTTTGCATTGTGAGGTATGATTTGTATTCTGTTTTACCAGTGGCATCATGTCAATGTAAATTCACGTACTCTTTCGAATATTGAACCTTTAAAAAAGTCTGTGATCAGTTTGTTCTTAAGTATATATTATTCAAATTAGATTGAGGTCTCTTGAACTGGAACTTGATAGAAGTTAAGTAATGCAATTGAAACTCGCTAAAACATTTCGTTTTATTGGAATTCAATTCATTATCGACGACAAGTTTGAGAGTTCAAATTCAAAAGACATTTTATTTAAGCCTCTTATTATCAAACAATCATTCTATTACTGTTTCATTTAAACAGAAGTAAAATAATACTGTGGGGAAAACACAACAAGAGACAGCGCATAGTTTCTACGTAAAAGAGAAGCTTACCTAAGCCAAGGCTTTGTATTTGAGCATATCCAATAAATTACTTCAGACTAACTTTAAGACACAACACAGCTAACTTGATTCCATACAACGAGGGGAATTACAAATAAATAACAAAATAATCGAGGAAGGAAATTTAGTACATTATTTATGCCAGCTATTCGTGATTGTGATACGTAAGAGAATAAGTTTGAATTGAACACCGACTTGTGTTTCATTCTCGTTCATTTCTTGTCACGAATTGTATTTTTGATTTTATTGTTGAGATGTTTGGATAACGTTTTCTCAACCGTGATTGAATGGTGTGGAAATGAGAAACATGTCTCAGAATCCATCTCAGTTGAGAATCGAATTCAGTTCTTTCACGTTTTCGAAAATGGCATTGCTTTAGTTTAAATTGCTTCTTTGGCCTTGATCAAATCATTTAAGTTTGTATGATAAAAATGAGACGAACAAAATGTGAAATGTAAAAGTGTTTTGTTTACACGTTATTAATAACAATAATTTATATTCTTAGCTTGTCAACAAATTATTTTTAATACAATACTAGGTATAGGATGGAATGAAAATATCTAACTGGCCTTAATCTCGCATACAATAATGGAGTGCCATCTGTATATCGAACTAACAATACTTGCATACATTTTTTTACTACAAAAGTATAATACGATAGTAAAATAAATTCAGTATTGCAATAATAAAACAAAATATTGTTCAGAACACAATGCTTTTAAAACGATACTTGCATTGATAGTGGAATATGAAATTACTAGATACTTTTTCCATTTTTGCTCAAATCCAGACCATTTTTGTACTAAATGGCCATGAAGTAAAGAAACTACGAAAATAATGTTCGTTTTTATGCTAGATCTTTATGAATTCACTTGGCCCCATTTTGATAAAATCATCTCTAAAAAGTGGAAGAGATTTTTTGTTTACACACAAAAGTTTTCCTTTTTACCAGGAGAGTATTTTTACAAAAATTTGTTTTTGATGGGTTAGTTTATCTTGGCAAGTAAATCTTGATGGCGGCGAGCGAGTCGAGTTCTCTTATTGTTACCTATCTATTGTCTGAGAGTGAGCTTCAGTCGTCCAGCCAGCCAGCCACGTATGACGTATAATATTCTAAAGACGATTGCCGGATGCTTCACAGTGCATATTACTCCGGTCTCCCGAGATTGTTCTTTTCATTACTATGCAGGCACCGAGCGCTCTTACTTGTCGGAATATGTCTTACTCAGGCTCTGGAGAGAGATTCAGAACTCCACACAATGTGCAGTCTTTTGAAAGTGCTTGTCAAGTGCAAATTGAGATTAAAATATATGAGAGTTAAAATTTGATGGCGATGACTAACTTGAAGCGAAGTGGGAATTCATAACCGGAAGTAATAAGAGTTCTGGGTTAAGGCTATTTCCGGCTTATTGTCTCTTTCTTACATAATTTACTTGATGCTTGAATCTGGGGAAAGATTTCATGTTACTGTTCGCGAAGATAATTTGTAACTTTCCTTGAACAACGAGGGCAATGAATCTGTTGATAACACTGTGTAAAGAGAGGCAAAATATGTGTTGCGTATAATTTGTTAATTTCTTGGCTTTACATTCAACAACTCCTTCCATCAGGGTGTTACAAAATCATATTTCTGAAATTAATTTACATTCCGGTTAGTAGCCCTAATAGGTATGTCTTCTATATCTGATAAAATTATCAGACTTTATAGTTCTTCTCTCTAAATTGTTCACAATATAATGGAATAGATGTGAAAGGTTAAAGAAATTGAAACAAAAATAATCACCGCACGGTTAAAACTACTTCTCACCCACTACCCACTGCGTGATATTTCGACAGCCTCCTCTGCCTTCCTCAGACGCCAGGTCAGTAAACTCGCGTCAGAGTATACGCAAGCAGTTAGTAAGAGCGTTAAAGTTTTAACAGTGTAAATTGTTCTGTGGTGCAATTTGTTATTTTTTATGTATAATAATTCTGAGGTTAATAAGTCCTGGTTTTTATAGAAATTAAAGGTGATAGAACCACATACATTTATATGATTTTAAAGACGATTTATTAGCCTACACCATTTTTGCTGTCGGGACTTAGTTGATGATACATTATTTTTAATTTATTTGACGAAAGTTAAATTTACAAGCTATGTACAAAGTCTATATATTCATGATGATAATGCTTTAAATTACTGACTTCCATTACCTCATTGTGAAGAATTCCTTCAAACCAAAACATCATTAGATAAATGCACCTTTTATACTTTTCCCGTCTTACGACATCTGTTCAACCCAGAGACACGTTCGCATTTTGTCACTCTCACGCGTCATAAAAACGTTCATTTCCATAGGTTTAATAAAGCTTGAGTGCCCGGAACTGAATCCATAAACTTGACTCTCAACGAAATTAGCTTTTCACCATCACGTAAGGTGAGATTCAATACGCGAAGACACGCCTTGAATTTCTCATTGTAAAATACGTGTCTTTTGAAACGTAATTCAATTGACTCGTCTTCAGGAGTGTTGACTGTTGACATTCTAGCCTCAAACTGTCATCCACCAAGAGATTGAGTTTCCATTTACTTGAACTCAATCAGTCGGATACAGAAATCAATTTTCCAACTCAGTGCATATGGAGAATTGTTCGGTAAACAATAAATCCCATTAGAAAAGTGGTATTGTTGACGGGATGGGCGCGAACGTAACGTTTATGAGAAAACATTGTAACCTCGTGATGGTACTTTACGGAGACCCTGTCATTGGGTATAATTTGAAGGCCGAGTCTATCCTCACGGTACGTAAGAGTAGCCTCCTAGGCTAACCGTACGGTCCGTCAGGGTAGACACCGCTGCTAGCCTCACGGTAGTAAATTTAACATGGGGAATGTTGTGCTCTGGTTGTGCTCGCAAATGTGATGCTAATTTATGTCAGAGGGCCTTAAAACAACCTTAATTGCAGTAATTAAAGATAATATTATGTATATTCATGATTCAAGTTGTTATTTAACCATTTTCCAGGCCAAAATATGGCAAAAATAAGTTTTAATTGCCAGGCCGAGGTAGCCCGGCCTAGGCCTAGAATCTAGGGAGTTTCGCACGGAGAAAATGTGATTGTTTTGGTACATTTATTCGTTATTAATTACAAGTGGCATTGTATTATGATAAATTATTCATTTATCTTTCATAAAACATGCCTTGAATATATCTTCTCATATGCATTGCCCTTCTAGGCGTCGAATAGCCGCAAACCTACGTGAAACCTCCGTGAAAATCCTTCTCGCTAACCTCACGGTGGTAAATTAACATAGAGAATGTTCTCGCAACTATGATGCCAATTTATGTCGGAGGGCCTCAAAACAACCTTAATTTGCAGTAATTAAAGATCAAATTATGTCTATTCATGATTGAAGTTGTAATTAAACCTTTTTCTACGATATAAAAGAGCAAAAACAACTTTTATTGTAGGCCGATGCTAGCTTGCCCTACGCCTGGCCTAATCTGGGCCCGGATTCACAAAGCGAGGTTAAATTTCGGGGGTAAACCATCTAACCTCCGTTTTTAACCTCCACTCTAACCCCCAAATTTAACCTCCTTTTTTAACCCCTGTTTCCGTATTCACAAACGCATTTTTACTGTGGAGGTTAGCCAGAGGTAAAAACTAAGCTCAAACGATGACGCAATTTATGACGTTATGAATTTCAGCCAATAAGATTGTCGCTTTCAATACAACCAATAGAAAAGAGTTTTATTAAAGATTGTTTTGGTACGAAATTTAAATTATCATAATATTGCAAATCTTTGTGTTTTGTTAGTGTAAATGTTAAGTAAAATAGTGAACTAAACTGTTTTATTACTCAATAATTATTTATTTCTTACATTATTATTTATTAATATAATATTTAATTTAGTTATTAATTAAAATTAGTGTAAATGTTTATGTATTAGCACCAGAATATTGCATTTCTAGTTACCACCATGAAATTTGACATGGTATAAGAAAATAATATGATCATTAATAATCCGCGAAGAGGCAAGCTACAAGTCAAAATAAACAACCCCTAAACCACCCCTTAAAATTGGAATGGGTATTAGCTTGTACCAAATACATTATGATATTTCAAATTCCTTATTAAAATTAATATGTCAATGTATTTTAATCACATTAAACTACTCTTCTTTCCACAAACCACGTTTTTCTCCACCCCAACCCCTAATAGTGTATGTTATTGTTCTCTAGATACCTGTAATTCCAGCACTAACTAGTGAGATGCTTAGTGAAGTGAGTTATTAGCATGAATTTTGGGTTGAAGATACATTAAAAATAATATGAAAAATAAATAATCAACGGGGAGGCAAGCGATATTACACCCCTAGTATTCCCTACAACCCTTAACGTTAGAATGAGCGTTGGGACGTATTTAATATAGTTTGAATATTTTAGTTGCAAATAAAAATCGTTGTCTTAACGTGTTTTGATCCAATCAACAAAAGTATCATTCCACAACCCCTATTTTTTCACCCCCACATTTAATAATTATACTATTAGTGACTAGCACTGGATAGTAAGTTGCCATTTGCCAGCATGAAATTTGGCATGGAGATACATAATAATTTGTTATTAAATAATATTTCTATATATTTTGGTTTAGTCGGGAAACACTCCCGCAGGTGGAATGTTAATATTAAAAAAGTTACATTCAGAAATTAAAAAATCCATCCCGATCGGGGTTCGAACCAGAGTCTTTGGAATGTGGGAGACCACGATCGGGATGGATTTTTTAACTTCTGAATTGTATTAAACATAATAAATAATGTGCGGGGGCAAGCGATTTTTCACCACTACTTCTCCCTGCCACCAAGGGTTAGCCGTATTTTACGCTATTTGAATATTTTTACTGCCAATAAAAAAGGTGTCAACGTATTTTGAATGATTCAACTAACAAAATATCCATTTCTATAACACAATAATTACAATACACAATTCACACACACAATACAATAATTAGAGGCCTGCTTTTTTGTGGGTGTCTCAATCCTAGAAGTTTTTTCCTGCATATTTACATTTTACATAAACAGAATTAATATAATTATTCATTGTACCATTCATTTGTATATATACATATATATATACACACACACACACACATCAGTATTATAACCTAGCTAGGATTGCATCCATATTAAAATATTTAAAAATAAATTCAAACTTTTTTTTTTTTTAATAATAGATCCAGTTGTTAATGATGTAAATTGAAAGCAACAACTGGTCAAGAGAACCCTCTCCCGTAACATGATGAACTTGAGAAGCCAACCCACGGCCACCATTGGTAATCATCAATCCTGGTATACCTGGGGGAAATGGTAGGGAAATGGTAGATTGTAAAATTACAAGATAGTAAAAGGGTTAAAACACAATTTAAATGTTCAAATTATTTATTTATTTCATACATAGTATATAAATCTGCAAAGAAGAAGCACAAGGAAAATTATGGCAGGCCTACTCTTTTACCTTAAATTATTAAAGTTTTTAACTACCTACAGAGCTAGAAATTCATATGCCCAGATAGCCTGCCAAGACTACTAACTATGCAGATACGGGCAACCAATAATACTTTTCAGTTGCCCGGATGGCCAAGTAGGCTGATTGGGGTCATATGAAAAGAAGATTTAAAATTTTCTGGGAATAAATCAAATATAAAATATTTAATACAATAAATTACAATATCATCTATTTTTCAACTTCGAATCATCTCTGAACAAGTACAAATTTTACTGACTTGCCCAGGTTGCAAGTTTTAGAACATTTTCAAGCCAAAAACCTAGAATAAAACAGTCCATTAATAACATGCTTATGATATAACCAGGGTGCCTACAAATTACTCAATACAAAATTCCATAGCATCTTTTAAGGTTTCCACATGTAAAATCATATTTTTTCAGACTGCAAATTTGGCTTTCAGAGAATATAATAATATGGTATAATAAGAGAATAAAAGAATTTATTTTTCTCCAGAGTTTATGATTGGCCACTATGGCACATGCAAATGGGGGTCCAGGGACTGTCCTAGAACATTTTTAGTTTTATAGATTTATGCAAACAATAATATTTCAATTAACTTTCTATAATTATTTATTTAGAAATTATTATTAAACCAAAGACTCTGCTTGTCATGTTTGCCAACCAAGATGTATTATTAGTTACCCACAACCACAAAACTGATTTGAGAGTTGACTTAGATCCAATAAAAATCGATAGCGCAATTAATTGACTTCACACTTCAATCCCTCGAGTAGCTAGACGCAGGTCACTGACGACGGCGTCCGGTCCGGGTGAATGAGGTGCTGGTAGGCATAGGAGGAGAGGCACAGCCGCACAGGTACCGGTAAGTTGGATATTCGTTTCAACAAACCTGAAAAAGTATACAAATTATGTCAATTATTTCTCTCAACTACAATGTACAAACCAAACCAAAATGTAGTTCCCAATAGTAGGCCTAGACATATTTATTGATACATAAATATATAGTACCGGTACTGTAGACCTATTGTGCACATTGAATGTAAAGCTACATGTGGTTTGCTCTATAATTCTCAACCTGTGTAGGCCTATGTAAATATATTTAGGCCAAATATTTTAATTTTATGAACAGCAATATTTTAGTAGGCCCTACATAATTTTTAATGGGTCAATATTTTAATTTTTTTACTTAGCTATAGGGTATCAGTATATTATGCTCTATGTGAAACTAAAATAAATAAAAAATAAGTAGTTAGGTAGGCAGAGGCCTAGACCAATTTAAGAAATTTCCCAAAATTCTCATTTGCACAAAATTCAGAGTCAAAACATAACAACTCATGTAGGGCCTAATATCACAGTTTGACTAAACTATGTAGCCTATGCCGATAACATTCTACATTCTACCCACTCAGTTCCAAGAACTTATTTTCAGGCTGAGAGGCCACTGAGAATTTCAGCAAGGGACATTATTGATAGGCTACTTGTAGGTACTTAAAATATTTTTTAAATGTTAACCTATTATTTACCTTCTTTATTAGCCTACATGATTCAACTATTAAGGACCAATACTAATTAATCATCTAGAGCTACATAAACCCTCATTGATAGTCGATTAAAATCCTAACGGTACTATCAATATGTGTAACACGACAGGATGCCAAAGAAACTTACCAATGATCTTAAATAAGTAGGCATAGTGTGCCTACCATACTAGGCCTATGCTCTATTCAGGAATCTGTGTTTCTACTGATCCTTCACAATTTTCTTAATAACTTGTGCCTAAAACAAAAAGCCTAGCCCCTAAAACATATTCAACAAGCATGCCAATCGAGCCATAGCCTACAAATATAACCGAGGCTATCTTAGTCGGCATTCTGGTAGACCTAGGTGTCCTACCGTAGGCCTACTTACTTAGGCGCTGAATCAGACGAGGAACCCGTTTATGATCACGGGCAGCGAAACGTCCGTTGGGGCGACAGCCGCGACACGCAACGCTCCATCTTCTGACAACTGCGGGCAATGATCCGTCCGGTTCCAGCTACAATAAATGAAACAAAATCAATTAGCACAATAATAACATTGTTTTAGAAGACCTAGGGGATGCCTATGTAGGCTAAGGTCTAGAGCAATACTATGCTAGACTCGGCCCAGACCCTAAAAAGCTTGAAAAGTCTGGGTAGGGCTAGGCCTTCATATTTTGAGGTTAAACCTGCCTAGGGCTTTGGTCCTAGGCTAGCCCAGTACTTCTTCGGTTGGGCTTTTTGCGCATGCTGTGTAGGGGGCTAGGGGGAGGTTGCGTGAAGCGTGTTGGTGTTTAATGAAATTTAATGCCAAGTAGGCCTTACATATTGTATAGGCCTAGCCTAACATATACGCGCATCGCCCCCCCAACCCCCGTAAATGCTTTCAGACCCACCAACCAAAGAAGTTCTGGCTAGACCTAGCCCGACACAAGGCCCTAGGCTAGTCCTAGACTGACACAAGACCCTACCTTGGCCAGCCCTCCCTAGCTGGCACAAGGCCCTATCTAGGCTAGGTCTAGCCCTAGCCTGACACAAAGACTGTAGGCTGGTATGTACGTAACACATGGCTATGCCTAGACCTTAGAATATTCTGCTTAGGCTTAGGCCTAGCAAAGCGTTTTAAAAACCTCGTTTATGGTTTATCCCATAGGCCTAGGCCTAGCTAGCCCTAGCCCTAGCCTAGCGCACAGGGCTAGTAGGCTAGGCTAGGCTAGCCTACATAATTTGACCAGATTGTAGGGGCTTTGCAAACTAGGGCCTAGGCCTAGCCTAGGGCCAAGCACTAGGCACTAGATTATTCAATCTCACACTTACCTTATTCAATTCTGATGATTGGGCTAGCACCTAGCATCTCCCACTGGATATAGGCCTAGGCCTACCTAGGCCTACCCTAACCCTACTTCGATGTAAGACAATCTCTTGGCCAATCTCTTGGCAAAACCTCTTCACAATTCGGCTGCAGAGTGCAGATAGACTGTCTAATGCCTCGAATAAACCGTAACACAATTTGATAGACTGACAGCGAAAATGAACTAGTATTTTTAAGTGAAAGCCTCGGCCTACTGGCCAGGACATTTTGCGCGGTGTCTTGTTACAAAACACAAACGTCCGTGTACCGAATGTAACCTAACCTAAAACAGCGCGGGAAGTTAAAAGTATTTCAAATGTTGCAATGGATGTTACACACGTAAAATAATTTTGTGTTTATTTATTTGAGTATAAGATTTCAACAATATTGATGTTTAATTAACTATTTATCATCAAATATCTGAAGTGAGAAAGGTCGGCCATTTTGAATTATTCGATTCCGGGGGTTAGATCTTTACCCCCAAAAAATAGCAGAGGTTAATTTGGAGGTTAAACTAACCCCCAAAACTGCCTAACCTCCTTTTGTGAATACCGAAACGGGGGTTAGCTCGGCTAACCTCCAAATTTAACCTCGATTTTTTTTAACCCCGCTTTGTGAATCCGGGCCCTGGGGGGTTTGGCAGCAAAAATGTATTTTTGGCCACATTATATACGTTATTAATTACAAGTGACATAGTGTTATGATAAATTACTCATTTGTCTTCCTTTATAAATTACATAAATACAGTTTCTTGTATGCGTTGCCCTTCTAGGCGTCAAATAACCAAACCTCCGTGAAAGTGAAACCTCCGTGACAGGCCGTCTGCTAGCCTCACGGTAGTAAATTAACATGGGGAATGTTGTTCTCGCAAATATGATGCCAATTTATGTCCGTGTGCAATTAAAACAACCTTAATTCATGAATTAAATATCATATTATGTCTATTTATGATTCTAGTTGTAATTAAACCTTTTTCTACAATATAAAAGTGCGAAAAGAACTTTTATTGTAGGCCGATGCTAGGCCTAGGCCAAACCTCCGTGAAAGTGAAACCTCCGTGACAGGCCGTCTGCTAGCCTCACGGTAGTAAATTAACATGGGGAATGTTGTTCTCGCAAATATGATGCCAATTTATGTCCGTGTGCAATTAAAACAACCTTAATTCATGAATTAAAGATCATATTATGTCTATTTATGATTCTAGTTGTAATTAAACCTTTTTCTACAATATAAAAGTGCGAAAAGAACTTTTATTGTAGGCCGATGCTAGGCCTAGGCCAAACCTCCGTGAAAGTGAAACCTCCGTGACAGGCCGTCTGCTAGCCTCACGGTAGTAAATTAACATGGGAATGTTGTTCTCGCAAATATGATGCCAATTTATGTCCGTGTGCAATTAAAACAACCTTAATTCATGAATTAAATATCATATTATGTCTATTTATGATTCTAGTTGTAATTAAACCTTTTTCTACAATATAAAAGTGCGAAAAGAACTTTTATTGTAGGCCGATGCTAGGCCTAGGCCAAACCTCCGTGAAAGTGAAACCTCCGTGACAGGCCGTCTGCTAGCCTCACGGTAGTAAATTAACATGGGGAATGTTGTTCTCGCAAATATGATGCCAATTTATGTCCGTGTGCAATTAAAACAACCTTAATTCATGAATTAAAGATCATATTATGTCTATTTATGATTCTAGTTGTAATTAAACCTTTTTCTACAATATAAAAGTGCGAAAAGAACTTTTATTGTAGGCCGATGCTAGGCCTAGGCCAAACCTCCGTGAAAGTGAAACCTCCGTGACAGGCCGTCTGCTAGCCTCACGGTAGTAAATTAACATGGGGAATGTTGTTCTCGCAAATATGATGCCAATTTATGTCCGTGGACCATAAAATAACCTTAATTTTGTCTAATCATTATTCTAGTTTTAATTAAACCATTTTCTTTGCTAAAAAAAAGTGCAAAAAGAACTTTCAAATTGCATTCCGAGCTATATGCCCGTCCTATTTCTCACAGAGAAAATTTGATTTTTTTGTACATAATATTCGTTATTAATTACAAGTGGTATTGTATTGACAAATTATCCATTTATCTTTCATTATACGTATAATGACATGACTTAAATGAATTTTATTGTATGCATTGCCCTTTTAGGCATCGAATAGCCAAACCTACGTGAAACCTACGTCGTGAAAACCCAGGTCGCTAACCTCACGGTGGTAAATTAACATGGGGCCTCTCTCACGGAGGTTTCGCGGGAAAGTCAAGAAGATCTGTACGCGTTATCAGCGATGTGTGGTTAATTACACATTTACCTGTTATAATCAGATACTTATGGTCATTTTGTACTCATTTACCTTACTCCGTGAAAATCCTAGGCCATAGATCGCTATTTTTACACTGGTTCACTGGTTTCGCGGGATATGGATTTTAAAACAAAATTTCGAAATGTGTTACTGTAGAGTCTTATATTTCCACATTCTTGCCCATGTTCAAAATTTCAAACACCTGTGATGTCAGTCGGCGGAGCAAACAGACCAAATACAAGGCATTCTGTCTTACTTGGGCTTTTCTTAGAAGTTACTTAATCGTTCGTTCTGTGCTGCCTGTGCATATTATGTAATTGTAAACTGGTTGTAAGAAAATGAAATAAATTTTGATTTGATTTGAAGCAAATAGTAGGCCCTACATAGCTTTGTAATTGTTGCTAGCTTATAATCAACACAAAGGCTTCAGAAAGCAAGATCTGTAGTGATCCAGGGATTTAGTTAGATACTTGCAGAAGTGATTGATTTTGTTTTCAATTGTTCTCCTCGTGCAATCATAATTATTGATTAACCATCATCCCAATCACTGCTAGTCATGCAAAACCTTGTTCAAAATTACACAAAACTGTTGATTTCCTAGTCTGTACTAGAAAGCTTCGCAAACGCTTTTTCAGGCGCGTTGTTGGATGAGCGTAATTTTTTAAAAACGAAAAAAAGCGTAAAATAGAGATTTTCACAAGAAATAATTTTTCCATTACGCTCAAATTTCACACGAATATATTAATTCATAAAATTAAGGTTCTGTGAAAAAATCATTACAATCGGACAAAGCATGCACTGTAACAAATATTGCGATAATTTTACAAGCATGTACTTGGCGTTTTTAGTGCCAAGCATGGAACTGTAAAATTGCACGTACATGTTCCTTGTAGAAGCGCATATTGATTTTGTGATTTTACAACTCCCAATTTAAAATCTTCACGAACATTGACTCTGCCAAAATACTAAAGACAATCTACATAACTACAAAAACAACGTCGTTTAAAATACGATCTTATGAGCATGTATTAATACATTCTGGATTCAGTAATAATCTGAAAACAGTTTTTGTGAAATGTTTGAACCCATGTTCATGGAAAATTACAATTCAATTTTAACAATTTGTTTCTATGACTGCTAAAGTGCATGTCCGCCAAACGTGCTTACTTACCATACAGTGAATAAGGTTTACTATTTCATCTTGTAAAATAGCAAGGTACGAGTCACTGTAAAATTCCGTCTATTGGATTAATATTCCATGCCAGGTGACTGCTAAAGTGCATGCCGCCAAACGTATAAATTAACCTACAGTGAATAGT
>JAMZAV010008790.1:0-27788 GCA_024449915.1 Sweltsa coloradensis | reverse complement strand
TCAAAACAAATTGTGCAAAAAGTGTGCAAATATGGCATAGGTTTTGACATGAAAATCCTTTTTGGTTGTTCTAGCATTAACTTGGCTCAGCCAACATGAATTTTGGCCGTAACTTTTTTTGTTTTGGGCTTGTGCAAAAATCGAAGTGGTTGTGCAAAATTGTGCAAAAAGTGTGCAAAAATATGGTATTAGTTGCACGTGAATTCGTTATTTTGAAAATCATTAACTTGGCTCAGCCAAAAATGAAGTTGTCGTAATTTTTTTTTTTTGCTTTTTTGTAAAAATCGAAATAGGTTGTGCAAAATTGTGCAAAAAGTGTGAAAAAAAATATGGCATAGGTTTTGACATGAAAATCCTTTTGGTTGTTCAAGCATTAATTTGGCTCAGCCAAAATGAATTTTGCCGTAACTTTTTTGTGTTCCTTGTGCAAAAATCGAATTTGGGTTTGAGCAAAATTGTGCAAAAAGTGTGCAAAATTCACAGCATATCGTACGTCATAATTTCATTGGTGGTTGAGCCAAGTTAATGTTCCCGTGTTCGGGGTTACCCGCTGCGTCTAGGAACCGTCCCGAGGGGCGGGTGAGGATCTGTGAGTAGTCTTTGACCATGTCACGGGAAAGTGTTGGTGTAGTTTATTCGGATTAAGGTCGCGTCAACCGTTTGGTCATAATTTTGCTACTCTAGTTTTAGGGATTTGCGGGAGAAATGGAAGTTTTTTTTTTTTTACGTCGTGGTCGTCACGTTGGGGGAGGTCATTGAAGGGTTTATGGTTTATATGGATTAAAGTTGCGTCAACCGTAATGTATGCGTAATGTGCAACTTTAGCCGAGAGTATAAGAAGAGGAGGGGCTTATGTTGGTAGGGGGAGGAAACTGGGTTTCTCACGTCGCGGTCGTTATCGTCTTTGGACATCGATCGTTGTGTCATTGTCATCGTCGTCTGGGATGACGATTACCAGAGCTCGACTTTCGTTTTAAGCAATGCCTGTGAGGTGTACTTTTTCTCTTGAATCGCCTTGTTCGATTAGCAGAGCCATGATCTGGGCCAATCCTATCCCGGGGCCGCACGGGGAGTCAAGGGATGGGGGAAAGGTCAACGTTGATAACATGTTAAGAGTTTACCTGTAGTTGTGAATTAGTTATTTAAAGAAATGTATCCATAAATATATTAAATATATATTTATATTTTTACATAGTTATATATTATTACAAAAATGTCTTATTGTTAGGTAACGTTTAATAGTCAACGTTGTCATACCCGTTTGCCCCACAAGTGCACCTTCTCCTGACGACTGTAAGCTATCGCTTACGAACATCATTGAGCTAACATGTAACAACTAATGTTTTTATGCTGCGGTGACTCCGGAACGTTTTTATCCTCACTCCCAAAGTAAAACACGCGGAGAGTTTGATCTCAATGTTCGAATCGATTATCTTCCCCTCCTGCCTCAGCCTGAACTTCTTAGTGGAAGTAACAAAGCCAATTTAGCTTCCTTTCAGTCAAGCTAATAAGCGTTCATTAAACTATAACTTCTTTTATTCGATTAACTAGTAAAATGCAGTAATAAGACAGCGTTCAAATAACGGAAGACTTGCCTCTGAATGAAGTTGATAATTATGAAATTTGTTGAAAATTTAAGAGAAGCTACAAAAATAGCTTACAGGTGGTTTTTAAACTGTTTTTTTTTATTAAGGACGCGTCAATAGTTAGGTCATAATGCACCAATCTAACCTAGGGGTGAGGTGGGGGAGATGGGGCCCATGCTGGTCAGAACCAGCCACGGGTAAGAGGAGGAAAGAAGGGTTCTCACTTCGCGGTCGTCATTGTCTTCGTCATCAATCGTGGTATCATTGTCGTCATCGTCGTCGTGGGGTCGTCTAAGGTTTTGGTTATTTGGATTAAGGACGGTAAACCGTTAGGTTATAATCACCACCTTAACCTGGGGGGGGGGAGAGGAGGAGCCCATGCTGGTAAGACCGCCACGGGTAAGGGGAGGAAAGAAGGGTTCTCACTTCGCGGTCGTCATTGTCTTCGTCATCAATCGTGGTATCATTGTCGTCATCGTCGTCGAAAAGTCGTCAAGGGAAGGGGGAAAGGTCCTCGACGACGATTGCCAGAGCTCGCCTCTATTTTCGGGGAGTAAAATACTACCCTTCATACTAGCTGATGTTTGCGAGGTGGACTTTTCCTCTTAAATCGCCTTTTACGATTAGCAGAGTCATGCTCTGGGCCAATTCTACCCCGGGCCCAGTACAAAACTCTATCTCACAGGTGGTTTTTTGAACTGCAATGTACAGCAACATGTATTAGGTCTTCAGTATTTGCATTTGCCGCAAATACAAAACTATATGCTCTTCTATATTTTCATGTCGTGTGAGTTAATTTTTTGGTTTATTTGGATTAAGGACGCGTCAACCGTTAGGTCAAAATGCATCACTCTCCCTGGGGGGGAGAAGAAGCCCATGCTGGTAAAACCACCACGGGTAAAGGGGGAGGAAGGGGGGGTTCTCATACGGGTCTTTGTTTCGTCTTTTTTCATGGTTCAGTCTCATCGTCGTCGAGGGGTCATCAAGTTTTTTTTTGGTTTATTTGTTTTTGTTTATTTGGATTAAGGACGCGTAACCGTTAGGTATAATCCCCACCACTCTAACTAGGGGGGGTGGGGGAGGAGGGGCCTTGCTGGTCAGAAACAGCACGGGTAAGGGGGGGGGAAAAGGGGGTTCTCACGTCGCGGTGTCTTTGTCCCTCATCTTTCTGGTGTCTTTGTCTTTCATCGTCGTGAGGGGTCGTAAGGGGAAGGGGGGGCAAGGTCCCCGACGACGTTTGCCAGAGCCGCCTCTTTTTGGGGGAGAAAAAATTACCATTCTTCAAATGATGTCAAGGACCGCGCCCCGGGACGTGAAAAACTAGGCGCTTTAACCGTTAGGCTTTGCGCCCCCCTGTTTTATGACAATTGATTGAGATTAATGGTTGTTTGATTATTATTTTTTTTATTATTATAATTAAAATTTAAATTAAAATTTAAATTATTTTTATTCTATTTTATATTATTATTATTATTTATTATTATTATTTTTATTTTATTATTATTATTATTATTATTATTATTATTATATTTTATTGGATGTATTTTCATACAAAACTCGGTTAAAAACCGGAGCTAACATGTTGTACGGACTTACGCAAGTTTTCCCCTGTGTCCCTATTACATCATTATTACTTTTGTCTTAACTCTAACTAAAAAATCTTTTATAAATTGAAATATTGTTTGGATGATGTTTTTTTCTGCTGTGTACGGCGGGGCCCGTTTTCTCGTCGCCACCCTAGCATTTGCTCTTCGGACTAGGGGAAAACCCACGAAAACCATTTCGGGATGGAAGCTGTCTCGAAATCTCGAAGTATCATTCGTGTTTAAAATTTACGAACTATTCTACATGTTGGTTTACTGCCTTTTGAGTCTCGTGATACTTTGGGTTGAAATCAGTTTTTTAATGCTTCATGTAGCTTCTTCGGTATGATGCCTTTGTGATAAATGAATGGGATTGTATTTCCCTTTTTCTGTTTCAATCTTTTTGATCTCAATTGCAATTTCACTATACTTTCAATTTTTTTCTTCCAGTGGTCTCGACGTTTGGCACTTTGGGGAAAGAAACGTCGATAAGGGATTTTCTTGTTTCTTCTGTCAAATTATTAAATGGTCTGGTGATGTATCTTTTTGGTCTTTATAAACTGTGCGATCTAATTAATTTGAATTTTTACTATTTAGTACTTTCTTGTTTGTATTTGTAGTAAGGTGTGTGGTGTCAAGGGGTTTGTATTGATTGCTATTTTTTGATGAATAATGTTAGCTATTTGGTTTATGTCTGAGAGGTAATCTTTTTGAATAGTGACTTGCACCCGGATATGATGTGTTCGATTTTTTCACCTTGCACTACATTTCTACTTTGATCGTTTACTGTCGCATTTGTATTATGTATTTTTTAAATTTTCGTCGAAATCCTCTGTTTTTGAATAGCCTTTCAAAAAACCTTCTGTTTCCAAATAGTTCCCCGTTGTTTAACCCACCTTTTGATGCTTTAATACTACTGACCTTTGTGTATTTCATCATAATTCTCTTGTGTAGGGTCTTTTTGAGAGACAACTCTTTGAAGGTCATTTATGAGTTTCCCTTGTAGATTACATTTTCTTTTGCAATTGGTGGGTTAATGATTTGTCAGCTAGCCCCACAGCCCTATGCAGTTTTTTGGTCTCTTTGTAAAAAGTATTTTCGTAAAAGTCTATTTGTTTAAATATAAGTTTTTCGTAATTAGGCCCCGTCCTCCTTTTCTTTGGGAAGTGCAATCTCTCTATTGCGATTTAGATGATGTATTCTTTTTGGAAAGTGAGTACGATTAAATTTCCAACGCGGGATGTGTTGCGTCCATTTAATGATTCCAAAATGAATTGTCAGTACTGGTACAGCTATGTATTTTTGCTGTGTTTTGTTTTACCTTTTAGTTCGTCTTGAGGATAGTTTTTAGTCTTTTTCTTGTATGTATTATAAATTTTGCTTTCAAAACTTTAGTTCAATTTTGGCAGCTTGTGGAATCCTAAATATTGTAAAATGTTATCGTCCATTATTCCAATCCTTTTTCCATATCTAGCTGGAACTCTTCTGCTTGTGTAACCTTCCCCTTTTCGATATGTACGTCTTCATTTGTCTACTAAAACTCCATGCAGATATCTTGACAAAAATTTAATGTTGTATTGATAAAACTTTTTTAGTTGAGCAAAATTTTTATGATACAACTTAGGTCATCCATGTAGAATAGGTTTGGGAAAAATTTTGTGACATACCCCATTATGTCCCTTTAAATTTTAAAATCCGTATGTCGTTGTTAAGCAATGTGACGTGGGTTTAAGAAGACAAAAATCACATTGGAAAAAACCCCGTTTAATTTGTATTGGTCGTATTATCGCTGGTTTTTATATTTTGTTTTAGTTTGTTCTCCTGTCTCCATTACTGTCTTCAAAAAGTTTTTCAATTACTGGGTTGATTTTATATATTTGAAAATCTGAAAAAGCCTGGTGTGGTTTTGGCAAAAGGGTTTTTTGTAGTCAAGTAGTTTTCGGAATATTCCTTTTTTATGGTGCCGATTCATTACAGTAGGTCAATAATAAGTTGTTTTTTCATCCCTGGGATCTTTCAGCATCCTTTTTTTTCCTCGGGCCCTGTTTGTGTTCTTCGCAATGATTAATACTTTATTTGTTTGCATGAAGTCAATATTTTAAAATTAGTGGTAGACTGTAATTTGGGCCCATATTTACTTGGGTTCTTTTGGTCATTTTCCCCTTTTGGTTTTTAGAAAGGTTACTCCTTCAGTAAAAAATGGGGGATTTCTTTAACTCCATTTATAAACTCGTGGACATTTTCTATTTTTTTTGAGTGTATTGAATTTTTTATACCCAAAAAAAATTTTAAATTTTTCATTACCTGGGCTTTCAGCTATGTGTAGCACTGATTGTCGACTTTAATTCTCAATATTATACCTTTGAATCTCATCTCATTAAAATGCTCATCCTAGCTATTTCATTTTGAACCATTTGACCTGGTTGTGTGCTACCGGGTTACCCCATTTCCCGTCCCCAAAAATCTTCATCTCGTCTTAGTGGGTCCATTTCTTTTTTTTCGTACTAAAGGTTGGAAAAAATGTTTTTCCTTTTTTTTTAAACATCGGTTTTTTTCTTTTTTTAATACTACTTTTTTTTATTTTTTAATCCCCTTTGCTAGAGCACTTCTTTTTGTTTTTAAATGTATCCAAAAATTCGTGAATGAATTCGTTAAATGTTTCATGCTTTGCGTGAACCCTTGAACTTTTTAAAATATTTTGAGTATCTTTTACTTTTTAGATCGATACCCATTTGGTATTGTTCCAGTCGACCGATTCTTTCCCAAGCCAACGATTCTCCCCAATAGTCGCTTTTCCCCTTTCGTACTTTTTTCTCCTGTTTGCTTTGAGATGTTGAGATTTTACCTTTAAGCCCAAATACTAACCACGTACAGCGGACAAAAATTGCCCAGAACGTCTGAATGAAGTTTTGTTTTGTTGTAACTGATAAAATGTGTGTTCATTCATTATTATTTTTATTTTTAATTTTTTTTTATTTTATATTATTTTTATTTTTTATTATTTTTTTTATTATTTTATTATTAATTATTTTTAGTTATTTTTATTATTTTTTTAAGAGTTTTTTAAGTGTATAAAAACAAAAAAAATAATGATGACGAAAGTAATAGTAAAACAAAAGTTTGTTTGGGAAAAAAATTAAATTTTTAAAGTGTATAAGTTAATTAAAGTTTGTTAAATAGATTCCCTTTTGGGTGAGAAAATTTTGGGAAAGGGTTTTTCGCCCCTTATCAATGATAGAAGTTTTCATATGATTTGGGGGAAAATCAAATTTCATGCGCAAGGCATCATATTTGTAATTTGCTAGATATGATGACGGTTTTTAAAGGTACATCACATGGGTTTACTATGGGGAAAAAACTTTTCTCTGGTTAAAGATATCCGTGGTTTGGCGTTTTGGCCCTTACGAAGTTAGACAATACCACCCCTTCTCTATGAGAGTCGGCGTAGGGGGACGAATTTTGTTAGTCAATGTGGGCATCACACACGCAAGGGGGAAAGGGGGGAAAGGTCCCCGACGATATTGCCGAGTTCGCCTCTATTTTCGGGGAGTGGAATACTACCCTTTATATAGCTGATGTTTGCAAGGTGGATTTTTTTATTTTTTTTTGTGGGGGGGGGGGGGGGGAATTTATCCAAAGCAACCAACCCCAATTGTAGACCCCGACGCATTTTTTTGCTGTATTAAATATTTTTAGAAATCGTTTGCTCGGCTAATGTAACGACCTCCCACGCCCATGACCTCCAATCTTCACTGGTTTGTTTTATTATGATTAAGGACGCTTCAACCGTTAGGTCATAATGCACCACTCTAGCCTATAGGGGATAAGGGGAGGAGGGGCCCATGCTGGTCAGAACCTGCAGCCATCACTGGTAAGTGGAGAAAAGGGTGTTCTCCAACGTCGCGGTCCTCATCGGCCTTGTCATCGTCGTGTCATCATTGTCGTCGTCGTCGGAGAGGTCGTCAAGGGAAGGGGAAGAGTTCTTCGACGACGATTGCCAGAGCTCGTCTCTATTTTCGGGGAAGTAATATACTCCCCTCTTACTAGCTGATGTTTGAGAGGGGGACTATTTCTTCCCCGAATCCCCTTTGTACGATTAGCAGAGCTATGCTGGTGGCCAATTTTCTACCCCGGCCCAGACGGGGGGTAAAAATCTTAAACTGAATATTAGTTAGTTAATTTGGATTAAGGACGCGTCAACCGTTAGGTCATAATGCACCACTCTAGCCTAAGGGGGATGGGGAGGAGGGACCCATGCGGGTCAGAACCAGCCACGGGAAAGGGGAGGAAGGGCGGTTTCTCACGTCGCGGTCGTCATGTCTTTGTCATCGTTCGTTGTGTCATTGTCATCGTCGCCGGGGGGTCGTCAAGGGAAGGGGGCAAGGTCCCCGACGACGATTGCCAGAGCTCGCCTCTAGTTTGGGGAGTAAGATCGTCTTACTAGCTGATGTTTGCGAGGTGGACTTTTTCTCTTGAAATCGCCTTTTACGATTAGCAGAGCCATGCTCGGGGGCCAATTAAAACAACTTTTAATGACAACGAGAGAAAACTAGGGCGCTGCAACCGGAAGGTCATATTGAACCGCCTGTGGTATTCTAAAGATAATGAAATAATTGATGGTGTGTGTTTGATGGTTATATGTTTTCTTAGTTTTTAAATTGGGGGAACATGATAGAGTTATTACTATAAGAACGTATTTAATGGTCTATTTACGGTCAGTTACTAAAAAATTATTATAAGTTCAAGTTTATTTGGATTAAGGGTGCGTCAAAATGTTAGCTCATAATGCGCCACTCTAGCCTTTAGGTAAATAGATAGATAATCGTCTTTATGTGTGATAGGGGATAGATAAAGGTGATAAAAAGGAATGGGGAGGAGAGGCCGATGGGGGTTCAGAACGAGTCGTGGGTCGGGTTTGTGGGAAGAAATGGAAGTTGAAGTTGAAGTTTATTTAGTTTAAGGGGGCGTCAACCGTTTTGGTTTATATTGCGCTACTGTGGTAAAGTAGTTTATTAGTTTTTTATTTGATAACTTTATTTTTTATCAAAAGGAAGTAAGGATTGACGCGGCGGGGACGCGGGCTGGACAGCCCCCTGTGCTGGGCAGAACCAGCCACAAGCAAGAAGAGGGCATAGGGTAGGTGGCTTAGGGCAAGAAGACGAGGGCGGGTGTTGGTTGGGGAGGACCTGTGGCCCTGTGACGAAATCAGGCCGGGGAAGAAACTGAAAGTTTATGAGATGAGGTAATGGTGTGTTTGACGATTAGATTGTTTTCTAAGTGTATATAGAACCAAAACAATTATGATTATGATAGAAAATACAAAAACAAAAGTTTTTAATGTAAATAAAATAAAAATTAAAATAAGAAAACGTTAAGTCCCGTCGCGTTTATGGACGAGCTTTTTCAAGTTTTTAGTGTGCGTGGAAAACTCTGTACTTCTTCCATTCCATTTTAAAAGAATTTTTGTTAAATTAGAAAATTTTTATAAAGTCGTACTAATTGCTATGGTAATTAGAATGTCAAATATCTGAGCCAGACGATTGCTTTATGAACGCATTGTAGGTGATTGTTGTCAAGTTTCTCTATGTTATTGTTAATTATTGTTATACACTTCAAAAAACTCATATTAAACCTTTTTTTATGTATTCTGGATAACTTTTTTAACTTTTTCAAACAAAAAGGTACTACAGCACCATAACCTTAATGCCAATGAAAATATGAACGTTGTATCCCCACCCGGTTTTGGTCAGAATGGCCCAAATGTCACGAAAATATCGCACTAAAATCGAAAAAAAATCGTAAAAGTACGATATTCATGAGAAATATTCTGCGATTGTACCCAAAAACAATACACCTCTAATTTAAAAAAAACATTGGAGCTAAAGTTTTTTAAAGGGGTCAGTGGAAATTGAAGTCTTCCCCGCTTCGCTCATCCATTTAAAAAAATGTAATGATTTAAATTTAAAGGGGAGCGTACCTGACGTGGAGATATATATATCTCATCCTCGCATTTAACTTTTAGATATTAGCATAGCCAGTCGGGGCCAAATTCTACCGAAGGCGTGCGGGGTTTATATTGGTTTATTATTTTTTAATTTTGTTTTTAAAGACGCTTTAACCCGTTAGGTCAAATGCACCATCAAACCTAGGGGGGGGGGGAGGGGCCGATGCTGGTCAAAAAACAGCCATGGGTAAGGGGAGGAAAGGGGGTTCTCAGTCCGGTCGTTTTGTCATCGTCATCTTGTGGTGTCTTTTTTTTTTTTTTTTTTTTTTTGGTTTAAGACGCGTAAAAACCGTTAGGTATAAGCACCCCTCTAGCCTAAGGGGGGTGGGAGGGGGGGCCCACCGGGTCAAACCAGCCCCGGGGAAGGGAGGAAGGGGGGTTTTTTCACCGCGGTCCCCCATCGTTTTTTGTCATCGTTCGTTTTGTCATTGTCTTTGTCACGTGCCGGGGGGCGTCAAGGGAAAGGGCAAGGTCCCCGACGACATTGCCAGAGCTCGCCTCTATTTTTGGGGAGGGGAAAAAACCCCCTTTTTACTATAGCTGTGTTAGCAAGTGGGGCTTTTTTTTCTTGAACGCCTTTTTCGATAAGCCGAGCCAGCTCTGGGCCAAAAAACCCCGGGCCCGACGGGAGATTTGGGTCGAGTCTTTAATTTTTGAGTTAGTTGCCTTTTTCCTTTGACTGAAGTCCCTTTATTTGCTGGGAAGATCAAATTTCGTGCGCAAAAGGGATTAAGTACTTTCACAACATAAAGAGAGCTCGTCCCATTTTCTTAAATCCGTACACGTGTTATTGTTTTTAAAAAATGTTTTTTGTAAAAAGATAACAGGATCATTTTGCTAACAAGTACTGGCATCTCTTTCTAATAACCAAACGACGCGTACAAGCAGAATGCCTGCCTAGACTGAGAAGCGTGTCTCTTGATTGCGCCTTATTCCGCGCTACGAAGCAAACCACAATAAAACTCCCAGTCCCGGTGCCTTAGAAGCTACAACTCTCTTTTGAGCTGTCTCCCTTTGCGCTACGTTAGCGAGGGCGGTGACATGCTCAACATGGGGATAACATTTTTAAATTTCACTTCGCGCATTTCAAAGAATTTAATAAGCCGTTAACATCGAGAACTTGCGGGACCATCAAATGAAATAAATCTCTCCGCTGTGTAGATATTTTACTTTGCGTTTTTGCTAGATAGTTTTGAAAGATATACATATGATATTATATAAATCATAAATCTTTTTGAGGTATTTTAAGTTTCATTGACATTATTTATGAAATGAATTAAGAATGTTATAATACACCATTATTTTAGTGGTATTTAAAGACAACAAAATTTTATGCAAGTTTATTAATCATAGAAAATAAATATTCCTAACAGATGACGACGACGACGTGAGAAACTAGGGCGCTTCAACCGGTTAGGTCATATTGCGCCGCCTGTGAATGAAAGTAAATGAGAAGAGTTAATGCAGGTATGTTTGATGATAGATTGTTTTCTAAGTGTATAAATAACAAAATAAATTGATGATGAAGAAAGTAATAGCAAAATAAAAGTTATGTATGTAAATGAAAATAAAGAAAAGAAAGAAATGTGTATGATGTGAATTAAATTTTTTAAATAGATTACTATGGATGAGAATTTAGAAAGTTTATCGCCGTTATCATAGATAGAAGTTCTTTATGATTGGAAAAGATTAAATTGCGTGTGCAAGGCATCATATTTGGCACATTCTGCTAGCCATATGATGCATGGTTAAAGTACATCACATGTGTCACATATGGGAATAACGTTTTCTCTTGTTAAGAGATATCCGTGTTTTAGGCGTGTATGGCTTATACGAATTCTAGACAATACCACCTCTTCTTACGTGAGAGTCGAGACGTAGGGGGAAACGAATTTTGTAGTCAATGTGGCATCACACTACGCAATTTGTTTTTTTTGCAACACATCCAAGATGCTTGTCGCAAATCCAACAATTTTTGTTTGTATCCACTCTTGACATCTGAACAGGAACTAGATTGAAATCAATGTCGGGGACGCTGGGAAGCTTCCTTAGCAGCCCGATCAGCGTGTTCATTTCCCTCTATGCCCACGTGTCCAGGTATCCAGCAAAACTCTATATAATCCCTTAGAGGTTAGTTTTTCAAATAGAATTGGATGTCTGTACCAAATGATGATAGAATACATAAAGTTTATAGCTTGAAGTGAACTTAGGCTATCTGAACACAAAAGGTATTCTCCACAACGACAGCGTAGAATATATTTAAGGGGCTTCACGGAGGGCCCAAATAACTCGGCAGTAAAACTGAACACACGTCGCTTAGCCTGAAACGTTCAGTTAAGGTGGAGCAATAAAAGGCACTTCCAACCTTGTTGTCATTTTGGAGCCATCTGTGAATACCAAAGTAAACCTTTGATGTTCATGGCAAATCTTTCTAAAGTTAATTTTGAATACACTATCGCAAGTAGAGTTTTTATCAAACGACAAAGGCCCGAATAAAAAAATCGGCTCTGGTGTAGACCAGGGGGGGTTATTGCTAAAAACAAAATTAAAAACTGTTGGCAGATTAAATTCTATAAGATTAAAAAAAAAGTTTACATCTTAACCCGTTGGAAGGGTTTGCCATCGGTTTGTTATCAAAGTGTCTGACATATTTCACATTAAAAACATCGTGGTTTGATGGATGGTTGGGCATAGATTTAATTTTTATTACGTACGTACCATCAAGAGGTTTCGCCCGTTCTGCCAAGGAGGACACACCTGACTCGGCATACAAACTGACTACCACGGGGCTTGTTCGAAATGCACCGAGAGTAAGAGGGAAGACCACAATGGTGGACAGTGTCTAGAAGTTTAAGGGTTGTGTTTACTTGCTGAAGAGTATACGAAACATCCATAGTCCATCTTGGAGCAAACTAGAGATCCGTAAATTCTCAACATGCAAGTCCTATCCTGCACCCCACGAGTATTGCTTAGAACTTTCAATAGGTTGATTTTAACATGCATTTTTTTGCGTAACTCAACAACGTGGTGTTTCCAATTTAGCTTTTTGTCAAAAACCATGCCGAGAAGACGGACATTTGGTTTGAATTGAATTTTCTATATTGTAATTACCAACATTTGACATGTGACATACGACGATGTGAGAAACTAGGGCGTTTCAACCGGTAAGGTCATTTTGCGCCACGGTCGCCCCCTGTGGTATAGTAATTAATGAATTAAAGTTTGTTGTATGATTAATTTATATTGTTTTCTAATTTATATGAAAAGAAAATTATAAAGATGATAGTGACAAGAAAAATTATTATCAATTTTTAATGAAATAATTAAATGTTTTGATTTGTAATCGTCGCAACCCGTTCCACAATGTATAGCAGCCATATTGGTGATATTCACGAGAAATAGAGGGAAATTTTAAAAATCAAGTGAACATCTACTTATAGTGCGCCCCAAAATTGACCAAAAAATAACGATGTGAGCCCAGCAAAAAATCGCGTGTATTTCGAGATAATAAAATTGACAGCACAATAATAATGAAGCTAGTAATTTGTTGTAATTTTTATTAATAAAATAAAATCATTTTAAATACCTTTTGTTTTAGCTATATATTAGTCAACTCAAAGGTTTTTAGTGGGGATGTGTATGTCCATGAGCAATTTTTCTTATTATTTTTTAAATTTATTTCTAAAAGCCGTTTCTGATTTTTTGTTTATTTTTTTTTTGTTTATTTGTATTCAGGGGCGCGTCAAAACCCTTGGTCATAACGCACCACTCTAACCTAGGGGGGTGGGGGGGGCCCATGCTGGTCAGAACCAGCCACGGGTAAAGGGTGGAAGGGGGTTTCTCACCGTTGCAGGTCGTAATCGTGTTTGTCATCGTTCGTTGTGTCCTTGTCATGGTCGTCGGGAGGTCGTCAGGGGAAGGGGCAGGGTCCCCGACGACGATTGCCAGAGCTCGCCTCTAATTTCGTGGAGTATACAATACTCCACTCTTACTAGCTGATGTTTGCGAGGTGGACTTTTTCTCTTGAATCACCTTTTACGATTAGCAGAAGCCATGCTCTGGGGCCAATTCTACCCGGGCCCAGACGGGCTGTTTCTGATAATTTATTACTAACATGCCTTTGCCCCAAAGAAACGCAAATTATATAATAGTGTTTAAAAGGAGTTACTTGCAAGTAGGTTTTAACTGTATTTATTTTTATTATTAGCCCGACATAAGTGATATTGTTAAATGTTACTCATTATGCCTACTTTAAAAAGTAAAGGGAGACTTAATTGCTGAATACAATGGGGAATTTTTTTGATTTTTCGGCCAAATACTGTCTCCCCCCCTTTTATATGCAAAACTTCCCCTTACTTAAAGTATGGTAGGCAGAGTTATGATATCCAGAGAACCAATAAAATATGGTTCTGCCAACGGCACGACGACGTGAGAAACTAGGACGCTTCAACCGGTTAGGTCATATTGCGCCGCCTGTGAAATTGAAAGTTGATGAGATGAGTTAATGGTGTACCGTGTAATTGATGATTAGATTGTTTTCTAAGTGTATGTATATAAGAAAATAAAACGATGATGATGATGATAATAATAGCAAAACAAATGTTATTTATGTGAATGAAAAATTAATTATTTAAATAAATTATGAAGCCTATGATGTGAATTTATTTTGTTAGATAGATTACTTTGAATGATAAATTTAGAAAGTTTCTCGCTGGTTATCATATTGATAACATATGATGATGATATGATGTTTCAATCTACAGTTAATGGTACATCTCATGTGTCACATCTAGCCTATTTCTCTATTATTTAACAATTAATTGAACTTAACACAGCTCTTAGTTGGGAAAATAAGTTTTTATTATGTATATATTTCGAAAAGTTTCACTTTTCTTCGACAGGTGACACAATTTACAAAAATACAAACACATGAAACTTTTTGAAAAGTTAAAAGAAAGTTTCAAGTGTTTGTATTTTGTTAATTGTGTCAACCTGTCAAAGAAAGTGAAACTTTCGAAATATGCACATAATTAAACCTTATTTTCCCACCTAAGAGCAGTGTTAAGTTCAATTAATGATAAATAACATTTACCTGTTTCTATTATAGTTCCTTCCAAAATAATATTTCTCTGGTTAATTAAGAGATATCCGTGAGTAAGACATGTGTGGACCTATTCGAATTATGGACAATTCATCTCTTCTCTTCGTGAGATTCGAGACTCAGGAGGACGAATTTTATTAGTCAGTGTAAACACCATGAAATTTGTTTTTTTGCACCACATCCCAAGATGTTTGTCTCAAATCCAACAATCGTTGCCTGTATCCAATCTTGAATAATTATATTTTTTAAATTGAACATGTATAGAAAGGTTCGACGTAAACGGGTAAACACCTGCAGGTTTAAGATTATTATTTATTATTTTATAATAATGTCAGTTCTCCTTTAAACAAAGAAATTAAATCTAAATTGTAAATGATATAAGGAATGAGCAGACGCGCGTTCTACCAGCATCGAGAGAAACCCTGTTGACCTTTGCAGTATCTCGGATGTTGTTAATCAGCCGCGTTGGGTACTTGAAGGGAGCGACGCGCTATAGTGATTGCCCGAGAAGGCGCTCATTACCATACTCATCGTCAAGACGAGCGTCGGCTGCAGAAGGAACGCAGACTAACTAATGAGCTACTTGATGTAGATACTGAAACATTTGTGTACATCGTTATTCATAAGAACAGAAAAAAGAATTAAAAATTTTATCTTTCGATTTCAAGAAATCGCTTCAGAAATATGTATGGTGAATGGTCTTAATGCGCGCCTATAGGGGATATGGATAGGAAAGTCCCACGGTTAGGGGGAGGAAATAGGGGATTTTCACGTCGTGGTCCTCATCCTCGGGGAGGTCTTCAAGGTAAGAGGAAGGTTACGATGACCGATAAAGCTCGCCTCTAGTTTCGTGGAGAATACTCTCCTACACTAGCTGATATTGGCTAGGTGGACTTTTTCTCTTGAATCGCTATTTACGATAAGCAAAGCCATACTTTGGGCAAAATATAATAACGACGAATAACAGCAATTTAAAATAATCTGATATACACATTATTTGGTACAATGTTACATTGTAAGGCTTGCCTACATTGCACATTCATTCTGTTCGGTCTGGTGGTACAATGGATGTTGGCTCAAAATATGACTTAATTAGACTAAGTTTATATTTTAAATTGAACATAACAAAAAAAACTCGCTTTAATGAATAATAATATTGGCTGTATTGAAATGCGTTCTTTCTAATAAAATGGGTGGACATGGACATTATAAAATAAAATACGACGACGACGTGAGAAACTAGGGCGCTTCAACGGTTAGGTCATATGCGCAGCCTGTGAATGAAAGTAAATGAGATGAGTTAATGCATGGTGTATTTGAAAAAATAAAAAGCGTCTTCTATAACGGGTTGTCAAGGTGTCTCAAATTACGAGTTTCGTAAAGTCATCCTCGTAGTTATTGGCAACAAAACGACGAGAGAAACGACAGCTCTTTAAATAGGTAGGTCACATTGAGAATCCTGTGATATTGTAAGTAAATAAATTGAATTTGAATCTTTGTTCTTTATATAATTTTTCAGTTTTTGGATGAGCGAAGCGAAGACTTCAATTTCACTGACCCCCAAAAAATTTAGCTCGAGTGTTTTTTTTTGTTTTTTGTTTTGTTTTTCTGTCTGTTTGTTAACTCTCTACCAGGCAAACGGCATATCCGATCTTGATGAAAATTGGAGGGTACCTTCGAAATCTTTGAACTTAGAGGTGTATTGTTTTTAGGTACAATCGAAGAAATATTTCTCATGAATATCATACTTTTACGATTTTTTCGATTTTTAGTGCGATATTTTCGTGACATTTGGGCCGATTCTGACCAAACGGGTGGGGCTACAACGTTCATATTTCACATGTAAATTAAGGTTTTTGGTGATGTATTGCTTTTTGTAAGAAAAAGTATGAAAAAGTTATCCAGAATCCATAGAATAAAGGTTTTAATTTGATTTTTTTTTAAGGTTTATAATAACAATTTACAAGTAACAATAGAAACTTGACAACAATCACCAACAATGCGTTCAAAAGGCACTTGTTAAGTAAATAAATCCCACGAAAACCTAAAAACTTACAAAAAAATCTCATCCATCAACGCGACGGGACTTAAGCGTTTTCCTAGTTAAAGTAAATATTAAAGAAAATACCAACGACGACGTGAGAAACTAGGCGCTTCAACGGTTAAGGTCATATTGCGCCGCCTGTGAATGAAAGCGATTGAGACGAGTTAATGCAGGTATATTTGATGATTAGACTGTTTACTTTGTGTATAAATAACAAAATAATTTGATGATGATGAAAGTCATAGCAAAATAAAAGTTATGTATGTGAATGAATATAAAGAAAAGAAAGAAATTTGTATGATGTGATTTGAATTTTGTTAAATAGATAACTTTGGATGAGAAATTTAGAAAGTTTGTCGCCGTTATCATATGATAGAAGTTCTTCATATGGTTGGGAGAGATCAAATTGCGTGCGCAAGGCATCAAATTTGGTACATTCTGCTAGCATATGAAGTACGGTTTAAAGGTACATCACTGTGTCACATATGGGAATAACCTTTTCTCTGGTTAAGAGATATCCGTGAGTTAGGCGTGTGTGGCCTATACGAATTCTAGACTAGGAAAACGCTAAAGTCCCGCCGCGTTGATGGATGAGCTTTTGAAAGTTTAAAGTTTGCTTGGGAAATCTTTACTTTTGCAAGTGCTTTGTTTTGCTGCCTACGCATTGTAGGTGAATGTTGTCAAGTTTCTTTTGTTCTTGTCAATTGGTATTATTTACCGTAAAAAACTTATATTAAAAGCTTTATTTCTATGGATTCTGGCTAACTTTTTCAACTTTTTCTTTCAAAAGGTACTACATCACCATAACCTTAATGTCCATGTATAATATGAACGTTGTTGCCCCACCCGTTTGGTCAGAATTGGCCCAAATGGCAAAGAAAAATATCGCACAAAAAAACAAAAAACTTATATTAAAAGCTTTATTTCTAGGATTCTGGCTAACTTTTTTCAACTTTTTTTTCAAAAAGGTACTACATCACCATAACCTTAATGTCCATGTATAATATAAACGTTGTAGCCCCACCCGTTTGGTCAGAATTGGCCCAAATGTCACGAAAATAAACGCACTAAAAATCGAAAAAAATCGTAAAAGTACGATATTCATGAGAAATATTTCTTCGATTGTACCCAAAAACAATACACCTCTAAGTTCAGAGATTTCGAAGGTCCTGTCAAATTTTCATCAAGATCGGATAAGCCGTTTGTCTGGTAGAGAGTTAACAAACAGACAAAAAAACAAACAAAAAAAAACAAAAAAAAAAAAAAAAAACAAAAAAAAAACACCCGAGCTAAATTTTTTGGGGGGTCGGTGAAATTGAAGTCTTCGCTTCGCTCATCCAACAATAACAACTCTGCTAATCGTAAAAGGCGATTCAAGGGAAAAAGTCCATCGCGCAAACATCAGCTAATAAGAGGGACGACGACGTGAGAAACTAGGGCGCTTCAACCGGTTAGGTCATATTGCGCCGCCTGTGAATGAAAGGAAATGAGAAGAGTGAATGCAGGTATGTGTGATGATTAGATTCTTTTCTTAGTGTATAAATAACAAATAAATTGATGATGAAGAAAGTAATAGCAAAATAAAAGTTATGTATGTAAATGAAAATAAAGAAAAGAAACAAATGTGTAAGATGTGAATTAAATTTTGTTAAATAGATTACAATGGATGAGAAATTTAGAAAGTTTGTCGCCGTTATCATATGATAGAAGTTCTTCATATGATTGGGAGAGATCAAATTGCGTGCGCAATGCATCATATTTGGCACATTCTGCTAGCATATGATGCACGGTTAAAGGTACATCACATGTGTCACATATGGGAATAACCTTTTCTCTGGTTAAGAGATATCCGTGTGTTAGGCGTGTATGGCCTATACGAATTCTAGACAATACCACCTCTTCTCTACGTGAGAGTCGAGAACGTAGGTGGACGCATTTTGTTAGTCAATGTGGCATCACACTATGCAATTTGTTATTTTGCAACACATCCCACGATGCTTGTCGCAAATCCAACAATCTTTGCTTGTATCCACTCTTGACATCTGGAACGGGAACTAGATTGAAATCAACGTCGCGACGCTGGGAAGCTTCCTTAGCAGCCCGATCAGCGTGTTCATTTCCCTCTAAGCCCACGTGTCCAGGTATCCAACAAAACTCTATTATATATCCCTTAGAGGTTAGTTTTTCTAAATAGAATTGGATGTCTTGTACCAAATGATGACTAGAATACATGAGTTTTATAGCTTGAAGTGAACTTAAGCTATCTGAACACAAAAGGTATTCTCCACAACGACAGCGTAGAATGTATTTAAGAGCTTCACGGATGGCGAATAACTCTGCAGTGAAAACTGAACACACGTCGCTTAGCCTGAAACGTTCAGTTAAGGTGGAGCAATAAAAGGCACTTCCAACCTTGTTGTCAATTTTGGAGCATCTGTGAATACCAAAGTAAACCTTTATGTTATGGCAAATCTTTCTAAAGTTAATTTTGAATACACTATCGCAAGTAGAGTTTTTAGTCAAAACGACAAAGTTCGAATATATTAATCGGCTCTGGTGTAGACCAGGGCGGGTTATTGCTAAAAAAAAATAAAAACTGTTGGCAGATTAAAATCTATAAGATTAAACAAAAGTTTACATCTTAATCCCGTTGGAAGAGATGCCATGGGTTTGTGATCAAAGTGTCTGACATATTTCACATTGAAAACATCCCGATTTGCTGGATGGTTAGGCATAGCTTTAATTTTCATTACATACGTACCCATCAAGAGGTTTCGCCGTTCTGCCAAGGAGGACACACCTGACTCGGCATACAAGCTGACTACCGGGCTTGTTCGAAATGCACCAAGAGCAATTCGAAGACCACAATGGTGGACAGTGTCTAGAAGTTTAAGGGTTGTGTTACTTGCTGAAGAGTATACGAAACATCCATAGTCCATCTTGGAGCAAACTAGAGATCCGTAGATTCTCAACATGCAAGTCCTATCTGCACCCCACGATGAATTGCTGAGAACTTTCAATAGGTTGATTTTCAACATGCATCTTTTGCGTAACTCAACAACGTGGTGTTTCCAATTTAGCTTTTTGTCAAACACCATGCCGAGAAGACGAACATTTGGTTTGAATTGAAGTTCATTGTTAAACGAGAGTTGTGGGTCATTTTGAATTCCTTGAAGACGACAAAAGTGAATGCACTGAGTCTTTTCGGGAGAGAATCGTGTCCCCCGCTTTCTAGCCCATTCACTTATATTGTTCAATCCAATGTGCACGTGTCTTAATTGATAAAATTTTCCGATCTGTAGAAGATTCCCAGGTCATCTACAAATAGGCACGACATTAGGCTCTTTTGGAATACAATCCACAACACTGTTTATGCAAAAAATTAAAAATTATATAATACCTGTCTATAATACCACGCTAATCTTTTGTGTTGGAAAAAAAAGGGTTTAAAAGGGGGGAAAAAATTTGGGAAAGTACACACACCCCGATCGATTGGGGGCCGTTATTCCTTTCCCGGCGTTATTCAGGGGGCCCCCGTTCGGGGAGTAAATACTCCCCGCTTACAAACTGATGTTTGCGAGGTGGACTTTTTCTTTGAATAAAAAAATAAAATTTATTATTTTTCTAAGGAAAGGGCAGGGAAAAGAAACATTATGGGGTTCTACCCTTTTCTCCCCTTTCCCAATACCACATTGGTTTTTTTTAAATACTAACAAACAACTACGATTTTAGAACAAATGGTAGGGAAGTTTTCATATCGTGTGGTCTTGCTCTACCTTTGCTTTACATCAGTATCATTTTTTAACCCAATTTTTATGTTTGTTTTGGGCTTTACAACATATAAATAATGATAACACTTTTTTTGTTTTTTGTTACTTTTGATCACATAAAAAGTACATAGAGTAATGAATGTTGACAAACAAACCGACCGGGGGGGTATATTATATGTTAGCCCCGTGTTTCTAGCAGGAATGATGAATAATGCACAAGAGATGTGGTTAGTAGTGAAAACTTGAAAACAAAAGCGCAAATCCCATTTTTAATGCAGGGAAAGGGGAGCCCCTTTAAAGGGGCGGCTCAATCGCATTCGCCAAATGAGTTGCCTTTTCCCCCGGGCTACAATAGCGGGGGCAATCTATTTTTAAAAACCCTTTGTTCCCTAGGCCGATATTAGACGACCCCGCTGTGAAGCCCTGTGTACGAGTAAAAGGGCCAGTAGGTTTGTTTGGGCAAAATTAGGCTCATTTTTTGATACATCTCTATCATAAATTTTTTTAAAAAAAATTTAAAAATTAAGGGCGCGTCAAACGTTTACGCAACCCCTAGCCTGGTGATTTTTGGGGGAAAGACACCCCCCATGCGGGAAATGGGAACCCTTTTTTACGGGGCACTTTAATTTGGATTTTTTTTTTGTATTAATTAAATTTAATAAATAGAAAAGGGGAATGGGAATAAGGAAGTTTGGGGGCCCAAAGTCAAGGGCAAAAAAAAAAAGATTATCGCTCACCTGTAAAATCAAAATCACCCACCGCAAACCCCCATTTTGGGTTAAACCCTTCCCTTTGTTTCCCCGTCCCCCCTGGAAGTAGAAAAGGGCCCCTCTTCGCTCCCAAATGGCACATTTTTTTTGGGTTTTTATTTGGATTTAGGGCGGGGTAAACCCTTTTAGGTCTAATGCGCCACTCTACCCAAAAGGGAATGTGGGGGGGAAAGGGGCAAAATGCGGGGGTCATTTTTGGTTTTTTTTAAAATTAAAGACCGTCAACCTTAGGTCAAAATGCACCACTCTACCTTAGGGGATATGGGGAAGAAAATGCTTTATGCTGGTTTAGAACCAGCCACGGGGGGCGGGGAGGAAGGGGGGTTTCTGGGTAAATTTCGGTCCACGTCTTTTTTATCGTCATCCCGGGGGCGTCCCTCAAGAGAAAAGGGGGAAATTGCCCCACCAAAGATTTTTCCAGAGCTCGCCTCTAATTCGGGGAGGCCCAAAACACTCCATCTTCCTATAGCTGATGTTTTGGGGAGGGGTTTTCTTTTTCTCTTGAATCGCCATGCTATGGGCCCCCTTCTACCCCGGGCGCAGACCGGGAAAAACCAGCCCAAAGGTTTTTTAAAGATGGAAGGTTTTTCACGGGCGGGTTTTTATCGTCTTTGTCCCTCGTTCGTTTTTTGTCATTGTTATCGGGGCGTCGGGCAGGTCGTCAAGGTAAAAATTTATTCGGGTTTTAAAGGAGCCCTAAACCGTTAGGTCTAATGCGCCAAATCTAGCCAAGGGGGAAAATTGGGGGGGAGGTTTTCCCATGCTTTGGGCGGAAACCCAAATTTCGGGTATATAGGGGGGGAAAGGGGTGGTTTCTCACGTAAAGTTTTTTTTAATCGTCTTTGTCCCTCGTCATCGTTCGTTGTGTAATTGTCATCGGGTTGGGCAAGGAGGGCGTCAAAAGGGAAAAGGGGGGTGTCCGCAACGACGATTGCAGAGCTTGCCTCAATTACGGGGAGTAATATACTCCCCTCTCACCCCCCTGATGTTTTTCGAGGTTTGGGCTTTTTTTTCTTAAAAAAACCATTTCGATTAATTAGTAGAGCAATGCCCTTGGGCCAAATTTTACCCAGGGCCCAGACGGGGCGGGGGGGGGGGGGGGGGGCGTCAAGGGAAAAAGAAGGTTGCCCCACGGCCCAATGCCAGAGCTCCCCCTTTTGGTTTTGGGGAGTAATTTTTAAACTTCCCTTCTTACCAAAAGATGTTTTGCGTGTGGAAATTTTTCTCTTGAAACGCCTTGTATAGGGAGACCCATGCTCTGGCCCAAAGGAGACCCCAAAACAAAAAATGTGATATTATTTTTTGGGGGCCCAAAATTTTTTTTGGGTTTTTTTTGGGGTTTAAAACGTCAACCGTTAGGGCATAATGCCAAACCCCCTTTTAGCCTAAGGGTTGGTTGGGGGGACGGCCCTGGGTGGTCAGAACTAGCCACGGGTAAGGGGCGGGAAAGGGGGGTTTTTTCAAAGTCGCGGTCGTCCCTCGTCTTTTGGTTTATCGTTCGTTGTGTCGGGGGGGGGGGGGCATCGTCGCCGGGGGGTCGTTTAAAGGGATTTTTTTTATGATTAATTGGATTAAGGACGCGTCAACCGTTTTTGGTTTATAATGCACCCTCAGCCTAAGGGGGGGAGGGGGGGACGGGCCCTGCTGGTCAGAACTAAACCACGGGTTTAAGGGGGGGAAGGGGGGGTTTTTGCAAGTTTCCCGGGGGTCAAACTTTTTTGTCCCCGTTTGTTGTGTCCCTTTCCCTCCCTCGCCCCCCGGGGCCCTTTAAGGGGTTTTTTGATGGGTTTTGGATTTTAAAGGGCGCGTCAACCCCTTAAAGGGGCCATAAAAGCACCACTCTAGCCTAAGGGGGGGGGGGTGGGGAGGAGGGGCCCCCTGCTGGTTTAGAACCCAGGCCCCCGGGTAAGGGGGGAAGGGGAGTTTTTTCACGCCCCGGTCCGTCATCGTCTTTGTTTCCTCGTTTTGTTTGTGTCCCTTGTCATCGTCGCCGGGGGGTTTGTCAAGGGGAAAGGGGGGAAGGTCCCCCACGACGTTGCCCGAGCTTTGCATCTGGGTTTTGGGGAGGATAACACCTTTTACTAGCTGATGTTTGCGAGGTGGACTTTTTTTTCTTGAATGCCTTTTACGATTAGCAGGGGGCCTGCTCCCGGGCCAATTTTTACCCCGGGCCCAACAATTCGTTTTAGTGAGAAATTTAGAAAATTCGTCCCCCCGTTTTCTCCAGGGCATATTATTTTTATGTTTTTTGGTCATTTTCCCCGTACCAATGCCCCGGGATGACCAAGTAATTCCCATTAGGCCTACCACGAAGTGTGGTGCTTTTGCTGACCAACCTACAAAACTCGTCTCATTACCAGAGGGCGTCACCCTTGACCTAAGTCGGCGTGACACTGACCCTGGGCCTTGTTTCAAAGTCGAGGGAGTAATGAGGGTGTTTAAAAATTAAGGAAATGGAATTGGGACTGTATTCAGCAGGGGGGTTTATTATCTATGCCAAAGGGAAAAAAAACTGTAAAGGTATTAAAAAAACTATTTTTTTGGGAAAAACAATTACAGGAATTTTTAACCCTTCTCTTTTTCGATAGGCCTTCCCCCAAACCCTAAATTAAATTTTTTAAAAGTAAAAGGAAAAAAAAATTTTTTATTATAGTTTCCCCTCCCCCTTTCTGCCTGGGTATTATCACATTTTTTTCAAATCAGTAAACTTAAAGAAGGTAACAAAAAAAACGATGTTTCTTATTTATGTTTTTTTTTCCCTTTTAATTGTTAAAAGGAAAAGGGAATCGAGGTCCCTTATGCGCCCTCTAGCATAAAGGGTGGGGGATAGCACAGACCCGTGCTGGGCAGATCCGACAAAAAAACCCCAAAATTGGGGGGGAAGGGTTTAGAGTTTTTTGTAGTCGAAAGGCCAGGTTTCGCCTTATTTTGGAGAGTAAAAATACTATCCTACAAAGCAATGTTTTTGCGAGACGAGGGATTGCCTTTTGTTTAAAGGGCCCTTTTTCATCTCAAGGCAAAGCTGTGCAAAAATTTTTTAAAACCCCGGACAAAACGGGGGGTTTAAGAAAAAATTTTGGGTTTATTTGGTTTTGGGTTTTTTTTGGATTAAGGACGTGTAACCGTTTTTGGGGATAATGACCACTTAGCCTAGGGAATGGGGGGGGGAGGGGCCCATGCGGTCAGAACCAGGGAAAAGGGGAAGGGGAGGGGGAAAAAGGGGTTTTCACGTCGAGTCGTAATTGGGCTTTAAATCATCGTTCGTGGGTTTTTTTTTTCGTCATCGTCATCGGGGGGTTCGGGGCCAAGGGGAAGGGGGGGCAAAGGTCCCTGACGACGATTGCCAGAGCTCGCATCTAGTTTCGGGGGGGTAAAGATTCTCCGCTCTTTTTAGCTTGTTTATGTACGAGGTAGACTTTTCCTCTTGCAATCCCTTTTAGCCATGCTCTGGGTCAATTCTACCCCGGGTCCAGACGGGGACGACGACGTATGACCATACGACCATACGACCATACGGTTGACGGGTTCCTTACCCAATTAAACTAAACGATACTTTACGCTCATCAGTTGAAGCGCTCACGACGACGTACGAAACCAGAGTGCTTCAACTGATCAGCGTATAGTTTAGTTTAATTAGATAAGGAATCCATTAACCAAAATGGTCATAAAGCGCCAATCTTTCCTATAGGAATGTTGGTAGGAAAGTCCCATTCTGATCAGAACCAGCTACGGATAAGGTTTAGGTAATGCAGGGGTTCTCGCGGCGCGGTCGTCATCGTCTTTGTCGTTGTTCGTGGTGTAATTGTCGTCGTCGTTCGGAAGGTCGTAAAGGGGGAGGTGAAGATGTCCCCGAAACCAGAAGCAACCCGAGCCTTAGCATTCACCGACTAAGACGTGAGAAACTAGGGTGCGTCAACCGTTAGGTCATAATGCACCACTCTAAGGTTTTTGGGTTTATTTGGATTAAGGACGCGTCAACCGTTAGGTCATAATGCACCACTCTAGCCAAAGGGGGGGGAGGAAGAGCCCATGCTGGTCAGAACCAGCCACGGGTAAGAGGAGGAAGGGGGGTTTCTCACGTCGTGGTCGTCATCGTCTTTGTCATCGTTCGTTGTGTCATTGTCATCGTCGCCGGGGGGTCGTCAAGGGAAGGGGGCAAGGTCCCCGACGACGATTGCCAGAGCTCGCCTATAGTTTCGGGGAGTAAGATATTCCGCTCTTTCTAGCTGATTTTTGCGAGGTGTACTTTTTCTCTTGAATCGCCTTTTACGATTAGCAGAGCCTGCTCTGGGCCAATTCTACCCCCCCGGGCCCAGACTGGAGAGAAAGGTGAGGAAGGAGGGGAGGAAGGGGGGTTTTTCACGTCGCGGTCGTCATTGTCTTTGTCATTATTTGTGGTGTCATTGTCTTTTTTCTTCGTCGCCGGGGGGTCGTCAGGGAAGGGGGCAAGGTCCCCGGCGACGATTGCCAGAGCTCGCATAAAAACCGACTACAGAAAACAGTCAGTAGCATACACCGACTAAACGTGAGAAACTAGGGCACTTCAACCGTTTAGGTCATATTGTGCCGCCTGTGATATTGAAAGCTGATGAGATGAGTTCATGGTGTGTTTGATAATTATATTGATTTCTAAGTGATGTATTTATGAAGAAATAAATAATGATGATGATGATAGTAATAGCAAAACAAAAGTTATTTATGTATATGTATGTATAACCCCACTGAAATCAGTTCTATAACTGAGTGGGTAGACTCTAAATAAAATTTATTTAATTATTTCAAACTAAAGAAAGAAAGAAAAGAAAGAAAGTATGAAAGAAAGAAAGAAAGAAAAAAGAAAGAAAAAAGAAAGAAAAACTGAAAGAAAGATAGAAAGAAATTTTGTATCAAGTGTATTAAAAAATTGTTAATTTTTTGGGTTTATTTGGATTTAAAGGACGCGTCAACCGTTAAGTCAAAATGCACCTCTCTGGCCTAGGGGATATGGGAGGGGGATTATTTTTTTTAAAATTAAGGACGCGTCAACCGTTAGGTCATAATGCACCACTGTGGCCTAAGTGATATGGGGTGGAGGGGCCCATGCTGGTGTGAACCAGCCACGGATAAGTGGAGGAATGGGGGGTTCTCACGTCGCGGTCATCATCGTCTTTGTCATCGTCGTCGGGGAAGATTTTTAAATTCACCATTCTAGCGTAGGGGATATGTGGAGGAGTTGCGGTTTTTTTTGGTTGTTGGTTGTTTTTTGTAGTTGTTATCATTGATAGAAGTGCAGCAAAGGTAATTATATATAATTTGGTACATTCTGATGCTTTTTGTTCACATAGATCACACATTTTTGTAAACCGAATGACATATTATTAATAAAGTGATTTTCCTTTAGTTGAATGTTGTGCCAACTGTGTTTCAAACTGTGATGGTTAACTATTCTGGCTTAGCGGACGACCTGATTCCGACTTGGTTCTGTACAACTCCCTAGAAAGCTAAAGTTGAAAGGTGGAAGTCACGTCCCGAAAGAGCAAGAGAGTTGTAAAAGTCGCCAGTTTACCGCGGCTCCGGTCAGGACAGTGCTCCAGCGCTCCCCGTGGTGTAGTGTAGAACTTCTCTATTAGAATGGGGTTGAGGAAGGAACGACAACAAGAGAAACTAGGACGCTTATACCGGGAAGGTCATATTGCACCGCCAGCGAATGAAAGTAAATGAGAAGAGTTAATGCAGGTATGTTTGATGTTTAGATTGTTTTCCAAGTGTATAAATAACAAAATAAATTGATGACGATGAAAGTAATAGCAAAATAAAAGTCATGTATGTGAATGAAAATAAAGAAAAGAAAGAAATGTGTATATGATCTGAATTAAATTTGGTTAAATAGATTACTGTGGATGAGAAATTTAGAAAGTTTGTCGCCGTTATCATATGATAGAAGTTCTTCATATGATTGGGAGAGATCAAATTGCATGCGCAAGGCATCATATTTGGTACATTCTGCTAGCATATGATGGTACGGTTAAAGGTACATCACATATGTGTCACATATGGGAATAACCTTTTCTCTAGTTAAGAGATATCCGTGTGTTAGGCGTGTGTGCCCTATACGAAGTCTAGACAATACCACCTCTTCTCTACGTGAGAGTCGAGACGTAGGTGGACGAATTTTGTTAGTCAATGTGGGCATCACACTACGCAATTTGTTATTTTGCAACACATCCCAAGATGCTTGTCGCAAATCCAACAATCTTTGCTTGAATCCACTCTTGACATCTGGAACGGGAACTAGATTGAAATCAACGTCTCGACGCTGGGAAGCTTCCTTAGCAGCCCGATCAGCGTGTTCATTTCCCTCTATGCCCACGTGTCCAGGTATCCAGCAAAACTCTATTATATAACCCTTAGAGGTTAGTTTTTCTAAATAGAATTGGATGTCTTGTACCAAATGATGACTTGAATACATGAGTTCTATAGCTTGAAGTGAACTTAAGCTATCTGAACACAAAAGGTATTCTCCACAACGACAACGTAGAATGTATTTAAGAGCTTCACGGATGGCGAATAACTCTGCAGTGAAAACTGAACACACGTCGCTTAGCCTGAAACAATAAAAAGCACTTCCAACCTTGTTGTCAATTTTGGAGCCATCTGTGAATACCAAAGTAAACCTTTGATGTTCATGGCAAATCTCTCTAAAGTTAATTTTGAATACACTATCGCAAGTAGAGTTTTTATCAAAACGACAAAGGTCAAATATAATAATCGGCTCTGGTGTAAACCAGGGCGGGTTATTGCTAAATACAAAATAAAAAACTTTTGGCAGATGAAATTCTATAAGATTAAACAAAAGTTTACATCTTAATCCGTTGAAGAGATGCCTTGGTTTGTTATCAAAATGTCTTACATATGTCGTGTTAAAAACATCATTTGCGGATGGTTGATAGC
>JAMZAV010008789.1:0-25892 GCA_024449915.1 Sweltsa coloradensis | reverse complement strand
GCTATTTTAATAGCCTAATCTATATTCAGTTAAAAACTGATTACAAAGGGGACAACTAAATAAATCTAATTAGGCCTAGGGCTACATAGCTTGGAGACACGACAATGAACTACAGTTAGGCCTACATAAGAAGGCCTAAATATTTAAAATACGGAAGGTCTACTAATATTATGCTACAACAACGTATTAATAACACAATTCTAGGGGAAAAAAATACTGGATCACAACTTAATAGTAAATTCAAATACGAAAGTTAATGTGGTTAATCACAACTCACAAGATAGGCCCTACTGTTTGAGTAATTTCCTGAATTGAAATCCATATCTTAAATTTTCCATTTTTTGGACAGGCTTATCTCTTGCAATGACCTTTTAAGGCTAATTATTCTTGGCAATTAAGTGGGGATAGGCCTATCAATGGAATGGGTGTAGCCTACTCTATTAGGCCAAGACTGCTGGACTTTTTAACCTTGGCATTGCTAGCCTATAGGCTACAACTAGCCTAGGCTGTACAGTGTAGGCCTACACTGAGTCATCGATGCTGACATCCAGCCAATTATAAAGCAAGTCGTAGCTTGATCAAGGAGTTGTTTCTTGGGGATGGGCTAGATCCCGAGTCCCTACAGAGTCCAGGGAATCAGGGATAGAATACATTTTAAGTGTTGCTGCAAACTACCAACATCAACATTCAAGGAGTAGAATTCCACATCGCTCAATAATAACAAAACATTGCCTAGACGCGTACATCAAGAGTCAAGACAGAGTGGAGGGTGGTTTTTTACAATTGATGCATAGACAAAGTGTTGGTAGCCTAGCCTAGGTATTTAAAGAATAGGCTACCTACATAATGTTTAAAATTCTTAAAGTAGGGTTACCGTAGGCCTAGGCCTACTTAAACGTTAATGAAGCAGTACCTAGTACTTTATAAACATAATCACTGATTATATCCTATTTTGGTATTTTTTAACTTGCAAGTTGCAACCAAGGGCTCAAACGGAGTCTGAGCCTAGGCTTTAGCCTAAAGGCTGATGCACAATTGCCCGGTAACGAGAATGTTACCGTTAACGATAACGGGAAGAAAGTTGAATCACACGTTAACTTACGACACGGTCACACGATGCACAATAAAGCTTCCCGTTGCCGGTCGTTCCCGTATCCCGGCAACGACAAAGGGGAACATCACCAAGTTTAAACTTTCCGTAACGTTCCCGTCCAGTACCTTACCGTAACCAATCAGAATCAAGATGTCCACGTCCCGCCACTATTTTATCAGCTGATTGATGGTTTATACACGAGTAATATGCTAAATAAATTAAATAAACATGAGCGGAATAACAAAATATAGGCCTAATTAACACACTTATTATTTGATTTGTTCCCGTCAGCTTGCTTCACGGGCTGTTGTGCATCGAAGCTCGTAACGTAAGCGTCTTCCCGTTCTCGTTCTCCGGCCGATGCACAATTGCCCAGGAACGAGAACGGGAACAAGAACGGGAAGACGCTAACGTTAAGAGCTTCGATGCACAACAGCCCGTGAAGCAAGCCGACGGGAACAAATCAAATAATAAGTGTGTTAATTATATTTTGTTATTTTGTTATTCCGCTCATGTTTGTTTAATATATTTTGCATATTTAGATAGATAGATAGATAAGTCTTTATTCAACTTCAGTTCAGTTCAAATACATAATTCATAATTTTACATTTCATATTTAGCCGGTTAGGGCCCAAAAGAAGAAGAATACCCACCTAGAGCCGGAGCTCTGTGTGTGGGTGTATTCAAGTGAAAATTAATTATATTATTAAGATGGCGATGCGGCTGCGAGATCTATGCAGTAAGCTTATGTGGCGTTAAGTGGATAATAAACATTTAAAGTACATTTAAATATATGAATAGAAAAAGTAATAGCTAAACAAAATAGACACATTTCTAGTCTAATCTAATCTAATCTAATTGATAGATCAATCGATCTACAGTAGGGATACATAGTCTTATCAAAAATACAATCTAAAATTATACATTTATTTTAGTTGGTAATGATTCTGGTAATAATAATATTTAAAAAGTCAAACATAGTAGGCTACTTGGAGATAATGTTGTTGATTGTTAGGATAAAATAAAAAATAAAATTATGGATTTTTATACAAGTTATAAAAGGAGTATGTTTGTTAAATAGTATAAAAGAAGACTGGTGGAAAGAAGTAGTTGGGTAGCTACCGGTACCGTACGTTACTCGCATATAAACCATCAATCAGCTGATAAAATAGTTTCAGGCCGTGGACATCTTGATTCTGATTGGTTCCGGTAAGGTACTGGATGGGGACGTTACGGAAAGTTAAAACTTGGTGATGTTCCCGTTGTCGTTGCCGGGATACGCGAACAACCGGCAATGGGAGGCTTTATTGTGCATCGTTTTGTAAAGCATTATTCACAATTGGTTCTAAGTCGTAAGGCGCAAGGTCTAAGGCGTAAGGCGTAAGTCGTAAAAAATGCTAGGCGTTTACAACAACCATACCATTTTTCATTGCTCCTGTGTATTGCGCATGCGCGTACAGTCAGCTGTGGAGTTTCCTTGTTCGTGATTGGCTCGTCGTAAGAAACCGTCGTAAGAATTGGATTTTGGGCAATTCGTTACGACATAAACCATACGCCTTACGACTTGGGACGTGTTGTGAACGTTCTGATTGAAATACATACTCGGCAATACAAATTATTACGCCTTAGGCCTTGCGCCTTACGACTTAGAACTGATTGTGAATGATGCTTTAGTTAACGTGTGATTCAACTTTCTTCCTGTTATCGTTACCGGGCAATTGTGCATCGGCCTTAAGTGCGAAGCGCCAAGAAATTCTTGCAGCTGTGCATGCACGTGTAGGCTAGGCCTACGAGTAGGCCTATCCACATGAGAGAGCGACTAGGCCTAGGCCCCTAGGCTAGGCCTACCCTATAAACGTAGCCTAGGCTACCAGGTCCAAGGCTCACCATAATTTTTAAATAAGTCCTAAGAGGTTTTTTCCCTAGGCCCAGGCCCCTACCTAACCAAAATCTCACCACTGATAAAGCAGTCCAAGACTCGAAGTTAGACTGTACGGTAGGGCCTATTGTCTTTCAAACACATAGATATCAAATAACGACTAACTAGGCCTAAAATGACAAACTGTAAAAAGTAACCTAAGTTAAAAACATGCAAAACACTTTTCATGGAACATCAAAGAACAACAACTCTGAAAAAACAACATCGCCTCTAGCCCTAGCGCAGTAAATACAACGATTGGTACAATGATTAATGAAATCGATCATTCAAGGTGGCAGTGACTCGACTAGCGAGTGTAGCGAGCGGAAGTTTTAAAACATATTAAAATTATTTAAAAGAGGTTTTTGTCTATACAGTTCCTATCCTACTAGGAAAACGCTTAAGTCCCGCCGCGTTGATGGATGAGCTTTTTTTGTAAGTTTTTAGTTTGCGTAGGACCACGTTTCCTTTGCAAGTGCTTTTTGAATGCATTGTAGGTGATTGTTGTCAATTTTCTATTGTTACTTGTTAATATTATAAACCTAAAAAAAAATCATATTAAAACCTTTGTTTTATGGATTCTGGCTAACTTTTTCAACTTTTTCTTTCAAAAAGCAATACTCACCATAACCCTTTATAGGTTACTTACCGGTAAGTATACTTACCATTACTTTTCAAAATCTACACAATTAAATCTACCAGTTTTCCATCCTTTTAACCCGGGTAAAAAGCTGCCTTATTTTGTTTTGAATTTTTTCATGTAGCCCCACCCGTTTTGTCAGAATCGGCCCAAATGTTACGAAAATATCGCACTTTAAATCGAATAAAAACATAAAAGTACGATCTTCGTGAGAAATATATCTTCGATTGTACCCAAAAACGTGGCAAGTCTAAGTTCAAAGATTTCAAAGGTCCCCCCCAATTTTCATCAAGATCGCATTATGCCGTTTGCCCGGTAGCGTGCAAACAGACAGAAAAAAAACAAACAAAAAAAACCTTGGAGCTAAATTTTTTGAGGGGTCAGTGAGATTGAAGTCTTCGCTTCGCTCATCCGAAAAAACATTTTTATCTGTGGTATAATCTCAAAATAAATTAGAGAATGCAGAGGCGCGTTTACGTTATTTGGGGCCCTAGGCGCGAGAAATTACGGGGCCCATACGTATGAATGGGGGGTCTGGGGGGGTAGCCCCCCAGCTAATGCGGGTCCGGGGCGCATAGCCCCGGGAAAATTTTTCGATTCATAGTGTGTTTGGAGCATATTTTAACGAGTTTTAGGCACTCTAAGATATAAATTTCATACAACTATAATTTGGATGCGCGTAGCGAAGATTCCATTTAACTACACTGAAGAAAAAAATCCGGAATGTTTTTTTTCTGTTTGTATTTTTGTGTGTCTGTTAGCACGATTCCGGCTTACTCCAATAGGCTATTTGCACAAATTCTGTAAGTGTATTTTTTCGATAGCCCCTAACACCCTATAGAACACCAAAAAAAATTAGATCTCTACATTTATTAGTTTGGCCGTAATATTGTTTTTAGTTTTCTTGGTCAAATTAGTGTTTTGAAACGCACCTGGTCGCGCGCCATTTTCGTGACGTCACCGGCCATGTAGGCTACCAGCGGACGCATTGGGATAACACGCGCAGGGACCCTGCTTTCGCGGCAATCAGCAATGAATATCGAATTATAAGTATTGTGTTGTTTCTTTATGCACTAGCACTTGTGTAGCTACGCTAAATAAGGTGTATTTAAGTGTTCTCAAAGATTTGAGGCGTAAATTGACATAGTAACATAGTAATGATTGGATGAGCGTAGCGAGCGAAGCGAAGATTCCATTTCACTACACTGGAGAAAAAAATCCACGATGTTTTTTTTTTTTTTTCTTTTTTTCTGTTTGTATGTGTTTGTTAACACGATTCCGGCTAAACCGATACTCCAATTGCGATGAAATTTTATGGAGACCTTCGAAATCTCTGAACTTGGAACTGCCACGTTTTTGAGCGCAATCGGAAAATTATTTCTTATGAAAATCACCATTTTACGAATTTTTTGGATTTTTAAATTATTTCTTCGACTTATAACACCTACATGCTTAATTCGATTGTAATAGTTTTTTCACAGAACCTTAATTTTATGAATTAAGATATTCGTGTGAAATTTGAGCGCAATCGAAAAATTATTTCTCATGAAAATCGAATTTTACAGGTTTTTTCTTTTTTAAACAAGTCTTTAACTTATAACACCTACATGCTTTATCCTATTGTAATGAATTTTTCACAGAACCTTAATTTTATGAATTAATATATTTTTGTAAAATTTGAGCGCAATCGAATAATAATAATAATATCTTACTGTATAAGTTACAAAAATATGTATTCTTGTATGCATTACCCTTCTTGGCGTCGAATAGCCATCCTTCATAAAAGTGAAAATCCTGATCGCTAACCTCACGGCGGTAAATAAACATGGGTTGTGGTTGCCAAAACTATTATGCTAATTATTAATGTCCGGGAGCTTTTAAAATCATTTTCTAATCTATAAAAGTGCAAAATTAACTTTTTATTGTAGGCCGAGCTATATGCCCGGCCTATAGGCGTACAATCTCGGGGGTTATGCACGGGAAAACGTATTTTTTTGGTACGTTATATTCGTAATTAATTAGTGGTGGCATTGTTTTATTGGATGAGCGTAGCGAGCGAAGCAAAAACTTCAATTTCACTGACCCCCCAAAAAATTTAGCTCCAATGTTTTTTTGTTTTTTTGTTTTTTTTTTGTATTTTTGTCTGTTTGTTAGCAGGATTCCGGGCAAACGGCATGAGCGATCTTGATGAAAATTTGAGGGGACCTTCGTTTTCTCTGAACTTAGAGGTGTATTGTTTTTGGGTACAATCGAAGAAATATTTCTCATGAATATCGTAGTTTTACGATTTTTTTTGATTTTTAGTGCGATATTTTCGTCACATTTGGGCCGATTCTGACCAAACGGGTGGGGCTACAACGTTCATATTTCACATGGACATTAGATTGGTGATGTAGTACCTTTTAAAAGAAAAGTTGAAAAAGTTAGCTAGAATCCATATAAAAATAAAGGTTTTAATATTAGTTTTTCAATTTTTAGTACGATATTTTCGTCACATTTGGGCCGATTCTGACCAAACGGGTGGGGCTACAACGTTCAGATTTCACATGGACATTAAGGTTATGGTGATGTAGTACCTTTTGAAAGAAAAAGTTGAAAAAGTTAGTCAGAATCCACAGAAATAAAGGTTTTACTAGGAGTTTTTTTTAGATTTATAGTACCAATTAACAAGTAACAATAGAAACTTGACAACAATCACCTACAATGCATTCAAAAAGCACTTGCAAAGGAAAAGTGCAAACAAACGCAAAAAACGCAAACAAAAAAAACGCTCATCTATCAACGCGGCGGGACTTTAGCGTTTTCCTAGTGATAAATTACTCATGTGTCTTACTGTATTAATTACGTGCAAAATTAACTTTTAATTGTAGGCCGAGCTATATGCCCGGCCTATTAGGCCTACAATCTCGGGGGTTATGCACGGGAAATCGTATTTTTTGGTACGTTATATTCGTTATTAATTAGTGGTAGCATTGTATTGTGATAAATTACTCATTGTGTCTTACTGTATAAATTACATGAATATATTTTCTTGTATATATTGCCCTTCTAAGCGTCGAATAGCCAAACCTATACTTAGAAATCCTAGGCCTAGATAGCTGTTCTTACGGTGGTTTCGCGCACGGAGGTTTTGCGGGAAAGTTAATTTGGGTAGGTTTGTACGTTATCATCGAATGGCAGTGAAGTATGGTTAATTACTCATTTACCTATTAGAATCAGAGATTTCTGGTTAATTAATATTATTAGCCTCTGCCTTCCTTAAATCCATTCTGTCAGGTAGGCCTGCGTATTGGATTTGCGCGTCAACCAAGCAAGTCCACTGCCTCTACGTGCTTCTTACATGGCGGGTGACGTCACGACCAATCAGAGCGCGTTATCGGTTGCCACGGCGGCATTTGAAAATTACGCATTTTCAAACACAGTTTTCTTATAGAATACATTTTTTTCAAACGTTCTAACCAATTTTTTGTGTTTAGAATTAAAAGAACATCAGGAAACACCAATTAATTAGCATTTTTGAACTTCTTGCATATACCCCATTGCAATGAAATTTTGTGGAGGCCTTCAAAATCTCTGAACTTAGAACTGCCACGTTTTTGAGCGCAATCGAAAAATAATTTCTCATGAAAATTGCAATTTTACGATTTTTTTCGTCCTACATGTTTTATCCGATTGTAATGATTTTTTACAGAACCTTTATTTTATGAATAAAAATATATTTCTGTGTTTTTTAAATGTTATCGAAAAAAATTATTTCTCATGAAAATCTCAATTTTACGTTTTTTTTAATTTCGACTTGTAACTTCTACATGCTTTATTCGATTGTTATGATTTTTTCACAGAACCTTAATTTTATAATTTTATGTACCTATTCGTGTGAAATTTGAGAGCAATCGAAAAATTATTTCTCATGATAATCGCAAATTTACGATTTTTTTCGATTTTTAAAATTTCTTCGACTTATAACACTTTACATGCTTGCCGATTGTAATGATTTTTTCGCAGCTTACCTTCATTTTATGAATTTATATATTTGTGTGAAATTTGAGCGTACTCGAAAAATTATTTCTCATAAAAAATGCAATTGTACACTTTTTTCGTTTTAAAAAATTACGCTCATCCAACAACGCGCCTGAAAAAGCGTTTGCGAAGCTTCCTAGTATACTTAAAAGCCCTTAGACTAAAACTAGGCCCTATTGCTTTAATGAAAATAGAAAAATCGACCATTGAATATCTCTACTAGGTGTTATCGCTGCGTCCCAGATGCAGAATATTAACTTTCACAATCACATACACTAAAGACAAATTAAGAAATAAGAATATGTACATATTTCAATGCATCTACATTTTACCAAAGCAATTAATTGGTCGAAGATGATAATATTAAGTTACTAAATGAAATAATACCCAAGAAAGTATATTGACAGTGACGAGCACAGAAAAACAATATGGAAATATATTTATTTGGGGGCCCCCTAGATCATCAGCGCGCCTAGTGCGCCTAGGCCTAAAATCGCCACTGAGAGAATGTAAGTTCAGACTTTGTATAAGGAAGGGAGACTGGCAACAAATTTGCCTCCCCCGCAACCCCCGTGGACGCCCTTGCGTGGTCACGTTTCTAAATTAAACTTTAAAGTTAAAAAATCATAAATTTGACACAGTCACTACAAAAATTCAATTATTCAATTGAATATCCGGCTGCGCAATATAATCTTAATCGATTGGAGCGCCCAGATTATCCAGTCCTCGCACATAACCGATTTTCAGTTAGCGACTTTAAAAAAGTAGCTATCACAACCAATCCTGTCAACGCCAATGCTATCGCCATCGACCGAACGATAGCCATAATAATAACCATGAACAATACATTTGATAGATCAGTGAATTTTTCGTGTTTGTTGATATATCGACCCTGGTGTTTCTGATTTGGAAGGTTGACACATGTTATTGTCGCTATTTGTATTTCAACATCTAGGGCGACGGTCGTTTGCCCACAGCCAAGCGCACGCGACTGCTAGTAGGCGATGATAACTCGACCCTGTTTAGTCCTACCCGAGTTGGGGGTTTTCGGCTATCTGCACACGCCGTCCCAAAAGATTTACTTGGTATATGACCTGATAAGACAGTGGTCTATGACATACCAAAAAAAAAATTCAGACCGATCCAATAACCCGTTTTGTGTTAAAAAAAAAGTGCGTAAAAATCGACGAAAACCTTCCGGCTGGCTGGGTGGCTAGCTAGATAGGGATTCTGACAGAGAGAGAGGAATAAGAGCCTACAGAGAAAACGGTACATCTTAGAACTATGAAACTTGGACCACACTTAGATGTACCTCAGACTCATATACTGCCGCCGAGAGGCAAGCAATATTCCACCCCCAACACCCCCTAAATCATCCCCGAAAATTGGAATAATTCATAGCTCTAACCCAAATTGAATTTTTATTCAAATAAGTTATTAAAATTATGTTCTTAAGTGTTTGAATGTTCAATCAATACCGTTATTTAAAACTAGGCCGCTTCGCGAACGCTTTTTATAGTCGCGTTGATGGATGAGCTTTTTTGTAAGTTTTTAGTTTGCGTAGGACCACTTTTTCTTTGCAAGTGCTTTTTGAATGCATTGTAGGTGATTGTTGTCAAGTTTCCATTGTTACTTGTTAATTGTTATTATAAACCTAAAAAACTAAAAAAAAAACTTTATTCTATGGATTCTGGCTAACTTTTTCAACTTATTCTTTCAAAAAGCAATACATCACCATTACCTTAATGTCCATGTAAAATATGAACGTTGTTGTCCCACCAGTTTGGTCAGAATCGGCCCAAATGTCACGAAAATATAGCACTAAAAATCGCAAAAATCGCAAAAGTACGATATTCGTGAGAAATATTTCTTCCATTGTACCCAAAATCGTGGCAGGTCTAAGTTTAGAGATTTCGAAGGTCCCCTCAAATTTTCATCAAGATCGCTTATGCCGTTTGCCCGGTAGAATGCGAACAAACAAACAAAAAACAAACAAAAAAAAAAACAAAAAAAAAAACGAGCTAAATTTTTTGGGGGGTCAGTGAAATTGAAGTCTTCGCTTCGCTTATCCAAAAATATGACATGTTTATGATTACTTTTTAGGGTAGATGGTCAACCCGTGTAGAAAGAACCGAGAAAACTTCAAACAAACAAGACATTTTTTTTTTGGATGAGCGTATCGAGGATTCCATTTCACTACAGGGGGGGAAAAACCGTTTTTTTCTGTTTGTATTTTTGTGTGTTTGTTAACACGATTCCGGCTAAACCGATACTCCAATAGCAATGAAATTTTGTGAAGGCCTTCGAAATCTTTGAACTTAGAACTGCCACGTTTTTGAGCGCAATCGAAAAATTATTTCTCATGAAAATAGCAATTTTACGATTTTTTCTATTTTTAAACAATTTCTTTGACTTATAACACCTACATGCTTTATCCTATTGTAATGATTTTTTCACAGAACCTTAATTTATGAATTAATATATTCGTGTTAAATTTGAGCGCAATCGAATAATTATTTCTTATAAAAATCGCAATTTTACTATTTTTTCTTTTTAAAAATTACGAATTACTAAAATAATTTAAAATTTAAGTTTATTTTGTATTTAATTTAATTAAATTTTAAAAATCTTCAACTTTGTCATGATTTTTCCACAGAACAACAGAAAATCCGCATAACACAATGGCAGCTCAATGCACCAATTACGCTCATCCAACAACGCGCCTGAAAAAGCGTTTGCAAAAACCTTCTACACTTTAGATGAATTTCTCCAGTAACAAAATAAGTATGGTAAAGTGGATCATTGAACATTGTGTTTTTTTAATTATTATATTAATTAGATGACCCTCTAAATATTGTTCCAGTGGAGATTTTGTTTTGTTGTGACAAACTGTGCACAACTATCACAAAAATATAAATTGTAGCATGTTTTTGTGTTGTTTTTGATAGCAATGTGATTATCCTACTAACGAAATTAAAATGAAATTAAACAAATACAAAAGTTATAACTTAATTAAGGCAAGCGTTTGTAAATTAACGAAATGATTTATTGAGAATAATTCGAGAGTGCTTAGTTGGTTGTGTTGAGGAGTTACTAGGAAGCTTCGCAAACGCTTTTTCAGGCGCGTTGTTGGATGAGCGTAATTTTTAAAAAACAAAAATAGCTTAAAATTGCGATTTTTGTGAGAAATTTTTCGATAACACTCAAATTTCACAATCGGATGAAGCATGTCGGTGTTATAAGTCGAAGATTTTTTTTTTGTAAAATTGCGATTATCATGAGAAATAATTTTTCGATTCCGCTCAAATTGCACACGAATATATAAATTCATTAAATTAAGGTTCTGTAAAAATATTATTACAATCGAATAAAGCATGTAGGTGTTGTAAGTCAAAGAAATTTAAAAAATCGTAAAACTGCGATTTTCATAAGAAATTATTTTTTGATTACGCTCAAATTTCCCACGAATATATTAATTCATAAAATAAAGGTTCTGTGAAAAAATCATTAGAATCGAATAAAGCATGTAGATGTTATTAGTCGAAGAATGTTTTAAAAAATCAAAAAAAATCGTAAAATTGCGATTTTTATGAGAAATAATTTTTCGATGGCGCTCAAAAACCTGACAGTTCTAAGTTCAGAGATTTCAAAGGCCTCCAGAAAATTTCATCGCAATTGGAGTATTGGTTTAGCCGGAATCGTGTTAACAAACACACAAAAATACGAAAGAAAGAAAGAAAGAAAGAAAGAAAGAAAGAAAAAACATTCCGGATTTTTTTCTCCAGTGTAGTGAAATGGAATCTTCTCTTCGCTCGCTGCGCTCATCCAAAGACGTACGGCCGGCAAATAGGAGACCCGGGTTCAATCCTCGGTCGAACTGGTTTTTGTTTTTCTGGATTACATAAAATATTATCAATAGGTGAGTGCATAGAAGTCGATGACTTAACAGAGTTTTATTTATTTGTGAGAGGTGAATTAAAGATTAAGAGGGCTATATCTAATTGGATGAGCGAAGCGAGCGAAGCGAAGATTCCATTTCACTACACTGGAGAAAAAAATCCGGAATGTTTTTGTTTTCTTTTTCTTTTTTTCTTGTATTTTTGTGTGTCTGTGAACACGATTCCGGCTAAAACAATACTCCAATTGCAATGAAATTTTATGGAGGTCTATGAAATCTCTGAACGAAAAAAAAATCGATCGAAAAATTATTTCTCATGAAAATCGCAATTTTACGATTTATTTCGATTTTAAAAAAAATTCTTCGACTTAAAACATCTACATGCTTTTTCCGATTGTAATGATTTTTTCACAGAACCTTAATTTTATGAATTAATATATTCGTGTGAAATTTGAGCGCAATCGAAAAATCATTTCTTATGATAATCGCAATTTTACGATTTTTTTCAATTTTTAACATTTCTTCGACGAATAAAACCTACATGCTTTATCCGATTGTAATGATTTTTTCACAGAACTTTAATTTTATGAATTAATATATTCGTGTGAAATTTGAGCGTAATCGAAAAATTATCTATTTAAAAAATCGCAATTTTACGCTTTTTTCGTTTAAAAAAAATTACGCTCATCCATCAACGCGGCGGGACTTTTAGCGTTTTCCTAGTTAATCTAATACATCATGGTGGATGAGTTTGCGTTGTCCGTGGAATGCGGCGTCTGGTATTGATTTACAGAACGGGCTGTCATTCCTTGGAATCATGACTAAAATCAATAACATGATGAACTTCAGAAATAAAATACCTTTCTAAGTTGGTGCATGTTGTGCAACAACACCGGTGCTATATATTATTCTACTAAGCAGCGGGCTTAGACGGATAATATAACGATGTTATCTATGCAGGGGAAACGAAAATATATTACAGCTAAAAACGTTTTTTGAAAATTATTTTCACCATCAACTCACCACTTTATTACCGACAGTGTTGGCTCTGATTCGGGAGGTCCCGGGTTCAAATCCCGTCGAGACCAGCAATCCTGACTGAAGGTTTTTTCCGAGGTTTTCCTCAGTCGTTATAATGCGAATGCAAGGGATTGAGTCCTCTTAAAACAGCCCTCGAACATCCCTTCACAATATCCTATCCGCAACATACCTAGTTAGACACCTGAGGGCATGAACTCTCTACAATTTTTTTTATTTTTTTTCACCGCTTTAAAATAATATTATTGACTATTATATAATATCGTATCTCTTCATGAATTCTCATAATTGTGTTTTTATTACTAGGAAAACGCTTAAGTCCCGCCGCGTTGTTGGATGAGCGTAATTGGTGCATTGAGTAGCCAAGTGTTATGCGGATTTTCTGTTGTTCTGTGAAAAAATCATTACTAAGTTGAAGATTTTTTAAAAATTTATTTAAATTAAATTAAAAATAAACTTTAATTTTTAATTTTTTTAATTAATCGTAATTTTAAAAAAGAAAAAAATCGTAAAATTTCGATTTTCATAAGAAATAATTTTTTGTACTCAAATTTCAAACGAATATTAATTCAAAAAAATAAGGTTTTGTGAAAAAATCATTACAATCGGATAAAGCATGTTGGTGTTATAAGGCAAAAAATTGATTTAAAAATGAAAAAAAACATAAAATTTCGATTTTCATGAGAAATAATTTTTCGATTGCGCTCAAATTTCACACGAATACCTAAATTCATAAAATTAAGGTTCTGTGAAAAAATCATTAAAATCGGATAAAGCATGTAGGTGTAATAAATCGAAGAAATTTTTAAAAAATCGAAAAAAATCGTAAAATTGCGATTTTCATGAGAAATAATTTTTCGATTGCGCTCAAAAACGTGGCAGTTCTAATTTAAGAGATTTCGAAGGCCTCCATAAAATTTCATCGCAATCGGAGTATCGGTTTAGCCGGAATCGTGTGGACAAACAGACAAACAGACAAAAATACAAAAAAAAACATTCCGGAATTTTGGAATCTTCGCTTCGCTCGCTACGCTCGCTACGCTCATCCAATTAGTGTGCGGGTATACCCCACAAATCGGGTCGGATCGGGTATTTGGGGCCGACCAGTGAGTTAAAAACTGATACCCGAGTTTCATATCCGAGGAAACAAGGAACAGTATGGCTCTCTGGCGCGCGAGTGAGGAACTAGAGAATCGGGGATAGGTACGCCCACCTGATAGGAAAACGCAATGTGAATCGCGTCAGTCTACGAAAATACTAAGAAATATTATGATTGTATATTTAATTCACCAAATTTGCAATTTAGAAAGCAATAAAATACAGTAACCAAATAGATTTCCATCCATTTAAACCATTTACTCATACAAAACTACCTGAAAGGTATTATCTAAACTTGACTTTTGGGTCTCGGCATTGGATGTTGACAGGTTCTTGAATGAAGCATATATTTGAGACATTATTTTATCTAGCCGATTACACTACCGATTAATGTCTGTGTTTATATGTAAGCAGATTACACCAGATGTTTGAAAAATGGATTCAACCTCATATCGCCCTTCGTTTTGCCTTTGTCAGCTCCGTTCACGCGAGATTTTTAGGCCTAGATTTGCTTTGGTGCGGTGTCAAAGTAGGCCTAGGGCCTGCCACATGTTTATTATTTCGTGTAGGCTCTTCATTAAATAATAATATAAGAAGCTCGAAAGGGTGTGATGGCCTACATACGAAATTAAGTCTGGCCAGAATATTATTATTTAAGCCAGAGTTTTGCACGTCTGCTAGGCCCTAGGCTAGGCGACTTGGCTGTAAATGCGAGATCAACACGCCTAGACAACACAGCTGACGGAGCCTATCCAATTTATTGAAATAAATTGATAGTTTTGGGGTACAGACTGGTTAATTATTTTCTAAATTTATATTTTAGTAACAAAAATTATTAGTTTTCTTCTAGCCGAGTCATTTGACACCTAGGGATGGTTGAAACTGGCAAGCAGTAGGCCTAGGCCCTAGGCCAAGCTAGGCGGCCGTCAATTTTCCGCGCTGTTCTCTCAGTTTCTCACAGCTCTAGACCATTAACATTTTGTCAAATTCCTAGGCCTAGTCCACGCTTGCATTAGCATATTATACTACAAGGATATTTTATACTCTGGGATTAGTAATTGATGCTCTTTGTTTTAGATTTAGGGCAAACAAATCATAGGCGCTAGTAATTTGAAATGCAGTACGTGAGAAGAACGTACCCTATATAAAATCACTTATTCTTTACAGATTTTCATTATGTTTAAACTTTAACTATACCACAAGGTATCAACCTATAGTTCTGAATCATTTTCTTTATGTAACTGGACGATTTCAACAGAAAAAGTAGGTTTCAAGATTGGGTCCATGCCAGGTCCATGCAATGTAAGCCAAGCGTGTGGACGGCAGCTATCCCCTTTTACCCGGCCATCTTGCTAAACAGCTGATGGCTCACTAGCGCTCCATCGGACCTTTTTTCTCCGGATAACAGCAACAATGAGGGGTATGGTGGAGGTGCCGGTCCAGGATTTACATTCTTGATTGGTGGAGGTGCCGGTCCAGACAATTCTTATTTATAACCAAAATATTAAATGCCGTTCAATGAAAATCCAGAGAATATTTGATTTGATTGGATATTGCTTAACGTCTCATATTTATGCATATTTATGGCGAAGGGTGGGACGTAAGGGATGACGCGGGGGGACAGGGGGTGGACAGGCCTGTGCTGGTCAGAACCAGCCACAAGCGTATGGGGTGGGCAGGGGTTCCCCCACGTCGTGGTCGTCGATAAAATTAAATAAATAATAAAAAATAAAAATAGAAAATTAATTTCGAGATAAATATATCTATTTAACATGACCGACAGGGTTGGCTCGAGCGCTATGCGCGCGACTCTAATTCGGGAGGTCCCGGGTTCAAATTCCGTAGAGACAATAATATTTAATTTCAACTAACTAGGAAAACGCTAAAGTCCCGTCGCGTTGATGGATGAGCTTTTTTGTAAGTTTTAAGTTTGCGTGGGATCTATTTACTTATCAAGTGCCTTTTGAACGCATTGTTGGTGATTGTTGTCAAGTTTCTATTGTTACTTGTAAATTGTCATTATAAACCTAAAAAAACTCATATTAAAACATTTATTCTATGGATTCTGGCCAACTTTTTCAACTTTTTCTTTCAAAAAGCAATACATCACCATTACTTTAATGTCCATGTGAAATATGAACGTTGTAGCCTTACCCGTTTGGTCAAAATCGGCCCAAATGTCACGAAAATATCGCACTAAAAATTTAAAAAAATCGTAAAAGTACGATATTCATGAGAAATATTACTTCGATTGTACCCAAAAACGTAGCAAGTCTAAGTTCAGAGATTTCGAAGGTCCCCTCCAATTTTCATCCAGATCGCATATGCCGTTTACCCGGTAGAGAGCGAACAAACAAGACAGGAAAAAAAAAAAAAAACACCCGAGCTAAATTTTTTGGGGGGGTCAGTGAAATTGAAGTCTTCGCTTCGCTCATCCAATTAATTACACACTTCCTAGTAAAACAAACACCCGAGCATTTTCTTCAGAGCATTACCATTGGTTCTTCGCTTCACTCGCTACGCTCATCCAATTTGTTTTATGTAAATTCTGTAATTGTTTTTTTATCATCCAATTTGTTTTATGTAAATTCTGTAATTGTTTTTTTATCCGACTGATTTTTTAGACTGTGATTTCTTTAATCTAATCAAAATGTTTTATTCATATTTATTTCCTTGTTATTAAGGCAAAACGGTCTAAACATACTACTGTTCTGAAACATTCCATCATCATTTTGCATCATTTTTTTTTGTTTATTTACGGGTTTCTATAAAGCATTACGATTATAAGTAATTATAATAATAATGTTCATAGTTTTTAATACTTGTGTTGTTTTCTATTTTCTGATATTGATTCTTTCTGTAGCCATGTACTTTGTTTTGATTAGTACGCTGGATCAACGCGATCACTTGTATTAATTTGCCAGCTGTCAAATAAAGATAGAATTAACTACTTAGTAGATAAGTAAGTGAAACAGATGAATTTGTGGTTAAGAAGTTTCCGGCTCGAACCTTGTTGTATGTGATAATATTATGTCGCCGAGTGTAAAAGAATCACGATAACGAGTAACGACAACCAGTTATGTTTCGGGCAACGAATTTAAATGCCACTATTGGAAATGAGTGATGGGATTAAATTGATCAATTACGGTAAAGCACACATACCATTAAGTATGATTACAGCGTTTAAAAATAATCCATGCCCATAAAAGCTTATTTAGATCCAAATGACTGAAGTTTGCTGTAGTTGTGGGTTTCATACAATGTCCGTGTTTTATTCAACTTTACGAGTTGTATGGGAAGGAACCTCATATTCGTTTGAGTGGGATCGTGTAATAAATCATTTTTTCTTTTCGATTTTATTTGTTAAAGGGGCTAAAAACCCCAAAAATTATTTTTTACCACGTGATCTATAGCACAATACTACACTAAAATGACCGTTTAAAAAATTATATCTTGTAACTGTGATTTAACACGAATTTTTTAATTTTTTAATCCAGAAATTTGTGAAAATTTGTACTTTTAGAAATTTCTTAAATCGGCTTTGACCTGCTTCTTTTTTGGTCCACATAGATACTAGAGCATAGTACCAATCTGAAATGCCCCTTTATAACATCGTGTCTTGAGACTGTGCCCAAAATACCCTCAAACATGCAAAAATATGCATTCCAAAATCACACCCCATCTTGGTAATCAGCATATTTTGACCGAACTACTTGCCCAAATTACAAAACAAAATATAGAGAATTTACAGAAAAGGCTGTAGAGTACGTCAATAATGGCCAATATTTTTTTTGGATCAAAATCCTCCAAGGTCACGGGGCATAAAGATCGTCCCCATGTTATTTCTTATGGGAGATTTTTGCCGATGGGACCTAGCTCGAAAAATGTCATGTTTGACAATTTTTTGGGAGGTCATGGTGGCCCCAATTTTTTTCTGTTGATTGCTAAATTCATTACTAGTTAGCCTGAATGAAATATATTTTTTGAGTTTAGCGGTTAAATACCCCTTTAATGATTTTTCATTATTTCTTTCTTTCTTTCTTTTTCCTCTACTTTTTAAATATTTGATTCATTAATTAATTGCATTTGATATCATTTTTAATTGTAACCAAAATTGGTGTGTTGTAATGCATTGTTGTTGTAATATTACTATTTCAAATATTTACTTAAATGTAGTTCATTATTGTGTCTGCATCTATGTAATTAGATTTATTTAGTTGTCCTCCTTTGAAAATCAGTTTTTATAACTGAATAGGATAGACATTAAATAAATAAATAAATAAAATAAAAAGTGTACTATTATGTACATCATGTACATCGACAGTTTCATCTTAATCTTCCGCCGTTCTTATGACATCGAAAGAAATCATCACTGTAAAAATAATTGTGTGGAAGTAACCTATGCCATTGTGAAATGTAAACAAGATTGTTTTTGTTCGTGTCGTCTTTTAGGAAGTTTAGACGATAAGTACTTATAACCCAATCACTTTCGTTAACGTTTATACGGTTCATAATGAATAAGTAGACAATGTTGAATTTTACCTTGACACTGAATTGGATACATAGTGTAATAGAGCCTCTGTAACAATGCTATTTATGAAAATCGCGATGAATTACGTTTTACAAAAAAACAATTTGTAAAATGTAATTTTAACATTGTCTAATAGCATTTTAATTTCCATGTTTATTAGTAAGCACGCAAGTTTTTTGTTAAGCAATTGTACGGATTCTTGAAATATTGAACAGTTAATGTTACTTCTTGCCGTAAGCTGCTTTTTTGATATTGCATGAATTTCCAGTTATCATTAAAACTATTTACATTCTGAATCTGAACCATACTTTACAAGATGAACAACCAGTAGTAATCGTGCATACGTAAAATCGTTTAGGTTAAGAACTGTTTTAGTGAAATAGTTATCACCAATATTTAAGAACGACAACTGCGACAACGACGACGACGACGACGACGACGACGACGACGACGACGACGACGACGACGACGACAACGACGACGACAACGACGACGACGACGACGACAACGACGACGACAACGACAACGACAACGACAACGACAACGATGACGACGACGATGACGATAGAATGTAAGCACCCAAAAAATCACTTAAAAAATTAAACCATGGGTAACACTAGGCCTAATTAAATCAATAAGGAAACGAGATAAAACTTAGGAAACAAGTCATAAACCACCCTCTAGTCTAGTCTAGATATCGTGCTCAAAGCAAATTATAAACAGTACCATAAAACACTAAATCAGATCATTAAAGGGGTATTCACCCGCTAAACTCAAAAAATATATTTCATTCAGGCTAGCTAGTTATGAATTTAGAAATTAACAGAAAAATTATTGGGTCCACCATTGACCCCCAAACAATTGTCAAACTCTGTACTTTTCGAGGTAGGTCCCATCGGCAAAAATCTCCCATAAGAAATAAAATGGGGACGATATTTATGCCCCGTGACCTTGGAGGATTTTGGTCCAAAAAATATTGGCCATTATTGACGTACTCAACAGCCTTTTCTGTAAATCCTCTATATTTTGTTTTGTAATTTGGGCAAGTGGTTCGGTCAAAATATGCTGATTACCAAGAAGGGGTTGATTTTGGAATGCACATTTTTGCGTGTTTGAGTGTATATTTGTGCACAGTTTCAAGACACGATGTTATGAAGGGTTATTTTAGATTGGTACGATGCTATAGTATCTATGTGGAATAAAGAATAATCAGGTTAAAGCCGATTTAATAAATTTCCCAAAACGCCAATTTTCGCTATTTTCTAGATTAAAAAATTGAAAAATTCGTATAAAATCACAGTTACAAGATATATTTTTTTAAACGGTATTTTAGTGAGGTATTTTGCTTTAGATTATGTGGTTAAAAAATAATTTTTTGGGCCTATAGTCCCTTAAGACCACAAAAGAAGATTATTTTAAGAATAAGCTTCAAAATGCAAACACTAATATCCGAAAAGTTTGGAACGTAATAAACGAAGCTATAAAAACAAAAATCGTTTTACTATTAAAAAAATGTAACGAATGAAGGAACACTTAACGTGGACAAAAACCCAACACTAGTAGCTTACATGTTCAATAATTATTTTATTGATATTTCTAGAAAAAATTGCAGATTAAATCTTAGAAAAGAGACGATCTTTTTCTAAAACTACACCTTCTTTGGAACACGAACCTAGTAACACAGAAAAATCTAGTTTCCTCCATCCAGTTACTGAAATAGAAATCTCATCGTACATAACCGAACTAAAGAAAATACAGCACCAGAAATCGATAACATCCAATCAAAAACACTAAAAACTCTGAAACCTTTAATATTAAAACCAATAGTACACAATCATAAATCAAAGTTTTTCAACAGGTATTCTCTAGTGAATACAGACATGCAATAATCACACCTATTCACTAAAAAAGAGATAAAACGCAAACATCTAAATACAGACCAATATCCTTACTAACAAATCTTACGAAAAAGCGTTTAAAAAAGAGTCAGAGAGTTAAACAACATGATATTCTCTCCAAACCCACACGGTTTTCGCAAGAGAAAGAGCACAACAAATGCTATCAATAAATTAACGGAGGAGATACACTTGCCAATCAGCCTAAATAAAAAACTCTAGTAATTTATCTAGACCTAGCAAAAGCCTTAGACACGGTGTCTCACAAAAAACCGCTACTTATTAAAAAACTTGAAAAATATGGAATCTGAGGTATTGCTCTAGAAATAATCAAAGATTATCTGAAAGGAAGACAACAGTACGTAAAGATTAAAAGTCGCCTAAGTTCACCGCGATAAATTGAATACGGTGTGCCTCAAGGCACTGAGCTTGGACCATTTCTGTTCACAAATCACAATTTACATTTATGACCACTGAAATGCTAATTAAAGGAGCTCGCAGTGTTGGTTTTGCAGATGACACTGTTTTAATCGTATCTGGCAATACATGGAACGAAACAATTGATTGGATATTGCTTAACGTCTCATATTAATGCACTTTGGCTATTCGAGACGATGAGTGGTGATAGATGAGGATGAAGTATGAACAGAAGGGAGGAGGGGAAACCCGGTACCGGCACGTAGCCTACTCCTTTCGAAAAGTATCAAGGGGACCAACGGCTTAACGTCCCATCCGAAAGGACGGTGTAACTTTGACAGTCATATAGGTTCCTCCACTAACCCGGACTGCCGAGCAGACGTCGAGGAGAACGAAGCCGTTACACTAGCTCTCGAACCCTCCATCTGCTCTAACCAGCGATATACGTGAGTTTCAAGGCAGAGCGGTCACCCACTCTACCCGTGACCACGCCCGATTCTGCTTAACTTCGGTGTTCGAGTGGGAACCGGTTAAACGATCTCGGCCAAATCAACATATCAACAAGCTGAGGCAATAACGAAGCTAGTTTAAAAAAAAAGACAAAACTGTGTACATAGCATTTCTTCCAAAATCAAATGGACAACCAGCCTACTTAAACCTTAAACTAAAAATACACTGTAATATTATATATACTAGGAAAAACATAAACTGCACATAAACAAAGTAGACCAATCCAGGTACCTTGGTGAAGTGGTCTCATAATGGATCAACGTCTTCGATGGAAAAACCATATTTCATCTACTATTGCAAAAAACACAGAAACACGATTTACAAATTCTACAATCAAAGGAACATTCTTTATTTTCTACGCATATACAATCACGCATTGTTTTAATGCAGCACAATATGGTATCTTAGGGTAAGGTGGAACGTGTGGCACACATCGAACAATTAATAATAATGCAAAATCTCGTTCTTAAAGTATGCTAAAGAAACCACGCCAATATACGTCCTCGCTTGTTTACGTAGAAAGCCAAACACTTGATATTAGAAAGCTAATTATGTTAATGTGCACCTAAACAAAAATACTGCAAAAATAACAACAGTATCACATCGCATAAATACACGAGATCACAGTAACTAAGATCTTATCTAGGTGCAAGTGCGGGCGCCGCAGCCAAGCCGCGGTGCGCTACACACACAGGCACCTTACACAGCAAGCAGAGTTGGGGTAATTTCGAGGTGTCGCCCAGCCGTCACGAAACGTGATGTGAACTTGAAAACTATCAAAATCGGGGGGATTTAGGTACCTGACAACACGTGCCAAATTTGGTTGGTTGACGAACATTCCTTCTTGGTGAAAAATTACTTGAAACATGCTCGAAATCACTTTAAGGATGTTTGCTACTACTGATACTACTACTTCTGTCTAATTCGTCAGTTTCAATCGGCCAACGATTCTGACCAAACGGGTGGGGCTACAACGTTCATATTTTACATGAACATTCAGGTAATAGTGACGTAGTGCCTTTTGAAAGAAAAAGTTGAAAAAGTTTGCTGGAAAGCTTACAAATACAGGTTTTAATATAAGCCTTTTACAAGAATATAATCAACAAGTAACTATAGTTACTTGACAATGATCGCCTATACTGTTTACAAAAGGCAAGTCTTTGGACCACTAGATATTTTACATTATATTGTTAATTGCTAGTTCCATTGAAATTAAATCGACTTTGATAAAATTATTGTATTTTAACAAATAATTTTGCAATGGAACTTGAAAAAGTAATGAGATCCCACACACAACAAAAAACTTTTAAAAATACAGCCAAACCTTACACAATCAAAAGCAATGAGATCTAAAAGATAAATGACAAGCTTATTGTACCCTCCTACATTTTCGCATATTAATACATAAATTCACTTTGCCCTGTGACTGCATCCTTGCAAAGCTTGGCAAAATAAATTTGCACGAACTTTTACATTTAAAACAATAGTTTCAAATAAAATTTTGTCACGCTTTGCAAGGATGCAGTCACAGGGCAAAGTAAATTTATGTATTAATATTGCGAAAATGTAGGAGGGTACATTAAGCTTGGCATTTCTTTTAGATCTTTTGATTGTGTAAAGTTTGGCAGTATTTTTACAAGTTTTTTTGTTATGTGTGGGTATAATTGACATAACATCTAAAGACATCATACAAATAAGGCATCCATCATCAGAAACATTAGACAATCTCGAAATCTGGAAGAATAAACCCTTTGCAAAATGATGCTATAGACTTTATCTACATAATTATGGATTCTTCAAATAGATCAAACCGAAACCTATAACAATCATGCAAAAATTCTCCAAAATGAAATATTCTTCATGTATTCAGTTATATTAGCTGTTAGTTTTTAGCGTCTTATTTTCATATTATTGAGAAACAGAAAATAGCAATGTACTACGTACATAGTCCTAGCTATAGATCAGTCTCACCAACTCAAACCATCATAAAATCTTAATTTCCTACTTGTAAACAAAATTGGTACCGGGTATAGACATATTTTTTTGCCTATCGCTCAAGCTTCTGCTTATGACAGCAACAAAACAAGTTTACACTGTACGTATTTTGCATAACAAATTTTAATTTTACTCAAACGTTCATGTTATCATACCATAATCGATAATAATTTAACAAATAATATAGTGTTATAAACTGCAATAAACTACAAAATACAATAAAGTGAATCTTGACAGCGACAGCGACAGCGACAGCGACAGCGACAGCGACAGCGACAGCGACAGCGACAGCGACAGCGACAGCGACAGCGACACACTCCCGCCAGGTATGATACCACCTTCAATAACTGACACTTATATCATCACTTACATCAATCATTGCGCGAAGAGACAACTGTTTTGTAAAACTAGAACGGGGACCTTTACAACATCGAATGAGTTGTTTCGAAGCAGCCAAAATAAAGAAAAGACGGAACATTAGTCAAAGACACGATTGGGTTCCAGTCGTAAAACAGTTTATGAGCACATTGCTCTCATGCGTCTTGCTTTCCAATAAAATAATTAAACAAACTGCAATTACAATTACAATGGTAACTAATTGCTTTGTCCAATTTATTTGGGGCGCCTTTATAAAAACAGCGAGTAAGTACTTGGACCAAAAAGAAACAGTGCATGATTAACACATTAAAGAAAGAGACTGTGATTATATTCGTATCCTCTATGTAATTTTGTGTGATTATCAGTCACTTCAGTGAGTTGATCATTAGAAGAATAGGTTTATTACCCAGTAGACTGTCTGTAGAGCACCCATCAGCCACATCGGTGACGGTGTTGGCTCAAGCGCGACTCTGATTCGGGAGGTCCCGGGCTCAAATCCCATCGAGAGTCGAGACCATCAATCCTGACTGAAGATTTTTCCGTGGTTTGTCTCCGTCGTTAATGCGAATGCAAAGGATTGAGTCGTCTTAAACAACCCTCGGACATCCCTTCACAATTATCCTGATTCCACAATATATACCTAGTTAGACACCTGAAAAGGGGCATACTTAGCACCCTATAACAGGTTTCCCGCAAAAAAGTATTTCAATTACTAATTTGTTAAGGAGGAATTTCCTAAACCTGTCATTATGACGCTGTACGTCGCCTAACTCTGGTACACACCAAGCTTTAAGTTATAGGTGCTTTGCATCAGTCAGACACCGAAAATACCAGGTGACAGAGAGGCCTCTGACCCCATGATCAATCCCCAAAACAAGCACACACAATAGGACTAAATCCCAAGATTTGTCTATGACGGTGTTAAAATTTAGAAAATGTATTTATTTATATATTTATATATTGTATGCAAATTTCTGTCTAAGATAACTATTGCCATTACAACATAATGGTATTCTGTTGTCGTGTGCAATGTCCGGTGTACCTGTTAAATAATTTGACCTGTTGCGCACTCTAGTAATAGTCCACAAGTCTCCAACTCTGGAAATAGAATGGCTGCTAAATTATTTCTTGATATTGGTCCTTGCGGAGAGTTTATTACTTTGCGTTCATCACGTGACAGCCCGGCATACGCTCATCACGTCATCAACATGAACATTTTCAGGTTCAGTTATTGTCTTGTTATCCATCTCTCTCAAGACTTAACTATGCACATGCCAAATAAACCTAGGGCGACGGTCGTTCGCCAGCAGCCAAGCGCACGCGATTGCTTATTAACGACTAACTCGACCCTGTGTACTCCTATCCGAGTTAGGGAGGTTTCAACTATCTGCACACGCCGTCCCGAAATATTTACAATCTTGAAACTCGGTATACGACCTGATATGTGGTCCATGACCTACAAAAAATAGCCCGATCCGATTACCCGTTCTGTGTTAAAAAGTGCCTCAACATAGTTAAAAACCTTCCGGCTGGCTGGGTGGGTGGCTATCATGTAAGCATTGTAAGCCTATGATTGAACTGACAATTATTTTACAGCCACAAAAACCTCAGACATCCTATAATAAAATTGGCATTCTTTCAAAATAGAACAAGCAAAACTGAAGTATGAGGACCATAGGCAACGTATACGCCGTTTCATTTCATTTCAACGCTAATTCATCAATGCGAAGGTAAATAGCTTTCGGGCACCTCCAGTATAAGTAATCTTCTTTGATGCTTGACACAATCACGTTGGTGGATGAGCGCTATCCCATTGAGCAGGCCTTTCCTGTAGGTCTCTTTGGTTTAGTTACTTTTTAACACTGAATTGTATTTTGAAAGTTTTATTAATATTTGCACTACGTTTATAGCATTATAATTTTGGCTATGATGATTATTAATTTAAATATTTGTATAAAGTTCACTAAACCTATGCCCATGATCATTGAATGAGATACCAAATTTATGTTTTTTAAATCAAATATTTTCACATGTGTTGTTAAATGAAAATTTTTACTATTCTTTACTTAAATAAAATCAGGGACAGTAAATTTACGATCCAAACCATTTCATAAATGTATTTTCTAGAAATTAGCTAGGGTAAAAAAAACATAAATGGCGATACCAGATCACAAGTTCCGCATCACACGAACAGTCAAGGACCAGCCTTTTCACCGTATAGATTAGTCAACAGTGCGAAAAAATTATCCGCCTACAGTGTACATTATTTATTTACTAGGAAAACGCTAAAGTCCCGCCGCGTTGAAGGATGAGCGTTTTATAGTTTTTTGTTTGCGTGGCATATCTTTACTTTTGCAAGTGCTTTGTTTTGTTGCCTACGCATTGAAGTGATTGTTGTCAAGTTTCTATTGTTTCTGTCAATTGGTATTTATTTACTCTTAGACTGGCATTTAACTTTTTT
>JAMZAV010008788.1:0-27540 GCA_024449915.1 Sweltsa coloradensis | reverse complement strand
CAAGTTTCTTTTGTTACTTTTTAAAAACTGTTTAAAACCTTTATTCTATAGATTCTAGCTTACTTTTTCAACTTTTTTTCAAAAGGCAATACGTAATCATAACCTTAATGTCCATGTAAAATAAAAACATTAAAGCCCGACCCGTTTGGTCAGAATGGGTCCAAATGTCACGAAAATATCGCACTAAAAATCGATAAAAATCGTAAAAATACGATATTTATGAGAAATATTTCTTCGGTTGTACCCAAAAACGTGGCAAGTCTAAGTTCAGAGATTTTGAAGGTCCCCTACAATTTTCATCAAGATCGCATATGCTGTTTGCCAGGTAGAGAGCGAACAAACAGAGAAAATAACAAAAACAAAACAAAACAATAACCAAAACAAAAAAACATTGGAGCTTAATTTTTGGGGGGTCAGTGAAATTGAGGTCTTCGCTTCGCCCATTCAATTAAATAAATTCGTACTTAGAGTCAACCCACTCAGTCAAATAACTGATTTTTAGTGGGGGACAGTAAATCAAAGCGACCAAGCCAACCCTGTAGGCCACGACGTAATCTACGAGTAAGCGATAACCAACCAAAGATTGCTTTTTTTGTGAAAATATAGCAATCAGTGGTATGGACAGTGCGAAAAACCGCGGATCAACGCCAGAATCAACAAGGCCGATTCAGAACAACTATTTATTATGTGCCTCGTTATTAAGTCCAAATCAGAAGTAAAAAAACTTCTGGCGTTAGCGGGAAACGAACCCTGGACCTTCTGCATGGGAAGCAGATACACTCTAAGAAATCTTGGGTGATCTACCATTATACGAGGGCAACAATCTACAATTATGAAATGGTAAAGTCGTCTTCAGACTCTCATAATCCGTAGAACTACCATTATATATTAAAGAATCAGTTTTCCGTTTTATAAATGAACACGAACCGGAAAAGTTTGAGATGATTTAACATTAATCTGCCGAGATTCGACGTTAACTTAAGTAGCAATTTACCTATTTACGGAGGCCGGTTAATCTCCCATTTTGTAATGGTAGATTCGCAGGCCGCATATTGTTACAGCACGATATTTCTGCGAGAGATCACTTATGTGAGAATAGCATATGTACTATAATGTTACCCGAAAACAACTATTTGTCGCGGCAGGTGAATCTCCCATTTTGTGAGGGTAAATTGGCAGGCAGCATATTGTTACAGCACGATATTTTGTGCGAGAGAGATAAACCTGCATCTGGATGTTTGATGTACAATAATGTATCATTCAATCTATTTTCACGGCAATTCGTATTGCTCAACCCCGGTTTATCAATGACCAGTTAGTGTTTGGTTTCATCTAAACCTACCATTAAACCAAACACTAACTGGTCATTGAAATCTGCCACCTAAGAGAAACACTTTAAGTCTTTGACCCTTGCACTCATAACAAATAAATGAAACAAAACATAAAAATAAAACATAAATCTCACGGACATATTATCGAGCTTCGCAACAGGCAGCCCTTTGTTTGAAGACTACAAGCACCGGCATATATTAAGTTATGCTCATATACATCAAATGTGTAGTATTAATTCCTGCTTCCATGTAATCATTGAGCTATTAAAAAATACACGTATACTTATTACTTATTACAAGAACTGAACCATATGATTAAATTATAGAACACAATTATAAATACATGCATATTAATAAAGGTAGGCCACAGAGCAAGTGCACAAAGCCTACGATATTGCGTCGATTTGCTGTTGTATCTATAGGAGGTAACTCCCTCTCGTACTCAGCGTCTTCTGTGGCGCAACGGTCTGAGTCTTTGCTTACAGTTGGAGTGTAAACCCGTTGGATCGAGTTCGAGTCACCATGAAAAATCTTGTAACTTATAATCGTGTCAAATTAACATGTGCTATGTATCCATTTACAGATGATCGATTGCTGGAGGAAATATATGATTTGAAATAGTACTAAAATACAATAATTAAATGATTAAATAATCTAATTTTTAGTTTTTAGTTTGCTTATTTGCTCCTAGATCGCGTTACAGGCGCTTAGACAATTATGCGTTTGACTAAAGGAACGAATGATCTACAATTATGTGAGTGTAATTCGCTCACAAGAAAACTATGTTTGACATACGGAACTATCAAGCTACAATTATATAAGGGAAGGCTGTGCCGATGTAAATAACGTTTACTGAAACGAAACATACGATCTACAATTATGTGAGTGTAGTTCACTCACAAGAATAGTACGTTTGACTACAACGGAACGAATGATCTACAGTTATGTGGAGTGGTTTGCTCATAATACATATCATAGGTGACTAAAATGGGACTGGAGATCTACCATTATTGGGAGGGACTTTCTAGCATTCATGTGTGGTAGATTGTTCATAGCACGTATGCGTACATCTACCATTATATGGTTGGCAGCTCCTCTTGCCAATAACATAATTGTAGATCATAAAGGCGAATTTCCTTACAGTGTACGCCAACCACAAGACCAACGAGCCACACAACAAGACCAACGAGTCATGCACAAGATTTTTTTATAATCTTCGAAAACGATATAATCATCAAACACACCATAGACTCGATATGAGTCTCACAGGCGGCGCAAAATGTCCTAACCGGTTGAAGCGCCCAAGTGTGTGCCCCCCAAAAATGTGGGTAAGAGGGGCCCATGCTGGTCAGAACCTTGCCACGGGTAAGGGGAGGAAGGGGGGTTCTCACGACGCGGTCGTCATTGTCTTTGTCATCGTTCGTGGTCTCATTGTCGTCATCGTCGTCGAGGGGTCGTCAAGGGAAGGTGGCAAGTTCCCCGACGACGATTGATAGAGCTCGCCTCTATTTTCGGGGAGTTAAATACCACCCTTAATACTCGCTGTTGTTTGTTTAGTGGACTTTTTCTCTTGAATCGCCCTTTACGATTAGCAGAGACATGCTCTGGGCCATTTCTACCCGGGCCCAGACGGGGTCCAGGGCGCTCCAACCGAATAGGTTATAGAGCGCAGCACGTGATAGAAAGTGATTTTTAAAAGAGTATTTAGTTGCAATTTTGTTTAGTGTTATTATTTACTAATTTATGTACGTAGCCATTAAAATTATTTCATAACAAAATATTTACTATGGCCTATATAATAAAAATAAAAATAAAATGTTTAATGTAATGTTAACATAAATGATTATCAGTGGTAGACATAAAATTAAAGCCGACCAAGCCAACACTGTAGGCACCGACACCATTGACGAGCGAACAATGAACAACTGGGGGACCGGTGTATTTAAGTAGGAAACCCCGATCAACCAAGCTGCACACGATTCCAAACCGCGGACGTGCCAGACTAAAAAAGGCATATTCGGAACAAACCTTTCAAGTTACTGTGTGCCTCGTTGCTAGGACGGCTCCAAAGTCACCGCTTACACATTCCAAAGCCAAAAACCCGATGGACTTGGGTCTAAATCAGATGTTAAAAAAGCTTCTGCCTCTAGCGGGAATAGAACCCTGGACCTTCTGCATTGGAAGCAGAGCCCCCAAAACCACTAGATCATACGGACCCCACCACCATTATGTTAGAGTTTAGGGGCCGAGTCCACCGTTGCGTCATAAGGGTTTCCACCCAAACCTTGTGGATAGGACACAACCGTGCTGGCCATAACCAGCCAAAGTGGTAAGGGGAAACCCAGAGCTTCCCTCTAGTTTCCTGGAGAAATTTGTGTTTGCGAGATGGACTTTGTCTCTATTCTCGCCTAGTACGATAAGCAGAGCGCTGCTCTGGGCTTATTCTCAGCCTGGCCCAGACAGGGGTTAAAAACTGTTTCTGATGTGAAGAGAAGTGCAGATACTTTAAAAAACAATATTCACTTATTTTTATCTTTTATGTAAAATATATATCTAAGGTTTAATTTTATGAAATTTATTCATCGTATTATTGTCAGAATGTTATTTACGTAGAAATATATTTTTTTATATTTGCATTCCTAAGGTTTTTTAAAAGTTTAATTGGATCGAGGGCGCGTCAACCGTTAGGTCAATAATGCGCCCACTCTAGCATAGGGGATATGGGGAGGGGGGGCCCCATTTTGGTCAAACCAGCCACGAGTAAGGGGAGAAAGAGGGATTCTCACGTCCCCCGGTCGTCATCGTCTTTGTCTGCGTTCGGGGATGTCATGGTCCGTTGTCGTCGTCAGGAAGGTCGTCAAGGGATGTGAGAGGTGTCCGCCCGACGATTGCCAAGAGCTCGCTCTAGTTTCGGGGGAGAAAAATACACACCCCTCTTACAAGCTGATATTTGCGAGCTGGACTTTTTATCTTGAGTCACCTTTTACGATTAGCAGAGCCAAGCCTGGGCCAATCTACCCCGGGCCCAGCAGTTAATACTATTTTTTGATTGATTGAATTGGATATTGCTTGACGTCTCATATTTATGCAACTTGGCTAATCGAGACGAAGGGAGGTACGTTAGGGATAAAGCGGGGGGACAAGGGGTGGACAGGCCTGTGCTGGTCAAAAACCACAACAAGCATATGGGGAGGGCAGGGGTGCCTCACGTCGTGGTCGTCTCCGTCTGTGTCATATCCGTCCGTGTTGTCATTGTCGCCCGCCGTCGGGTTAAAAATAAATTTAAATTAATTACAACGACGTGAGAAACTAGGGCGCTTCAACCGCGGTTAGGTATTATTGCACGCCAATGATACTAAAAGTTGGAGACGAGGTTGTGGTGTCTTTGATGATTAGATTGTTTTCAAAGTGTATATAAGAAAATAAAATGATGATGATGATAGAGAAAGCAAAACAAAAGTAATTTATTAGAATGGGAAAAAAAAAAAACATTTACAAAATGTGTACTGTGTGAATTAAATTTTGTTAAATTTAGATGACTTTGGATGAGAAAAATTTAGAAAGTTTGTCGCCGTTATCGTATGATAGAAGTTCCTCATAGATTGGGAGAAATCAAATTGGGGTGCGCATGGTATCCTTTTTGGTAGGGTGCAGCTAGCATATGATGTACGGTTAAGTTTTTTGATTTTATTTGGAAATTAAGGGCGCGTCCACCGTTAGGGATAGTGCGTCTTTTCTTCAAACAAAGACACGCCCAAAGCTTTGTAGTCGGTGAGAATCTGTGAAATCCGAAGAAGACATTTGATGTTCATGGGCACAGTTTGTTACTAAATTTCGTAAACTGAAATCAGCCAATTAAGGGAAATTGACCTGACACCCATGTCGATCGACATTTCGAAAACGACATGAGGTTCTGGGTGCCCAACCGAAAAGTTTATAGGGGGGAACGCCTTCCAGTTATTAGTAATTAAGAGTGAATTAGATAACAGTTTGTTTCAAGTGTTTCATTAATTTTGTGAATGTCGCGGGAGAAATTGTTAAAATAACATGAGATTTACTATGATAATGCCAAGAATATTATTGTGAGTTTTATTGCAAATTAGGTGATGAATTAAAGATTTGTATGATAATCATATTTTAAACGCTTCATTCCAAACCAGACAAGTCACTAATTTGCACGTAACGACCTTTGACCAAAAATGTGTGATCTACTTTTCACGTAGAAACACTACAAGTCCAGGACTTGTGGGGTTTCTGTTCAGAAGAATGTGGATTGGCTTTAAATAATGTCTTTTAAAGTTCATGTTTGATAAGAACAAATAAATACTATGATTAAATACAATTTCCTAATATTTTTCTTAAATAAATATTAATTAATTGCTGAGCCAATAAAACATGTTGAAAATTGTGTTTATATATTAAAAAGTTATTGCAAAAAAAGGGGTACTGAAGATAACTTCATGTTGGTCATAAAAAAATAAAACTGTTGTCATATTATTGTTTTTTGTGATTATTTCAGAACTTAGTTTAGAGGACTTGTGGGGTTTCTGAATCTAGCAATCCATTTCTAGTTTTAGTTTATCTTGTATAAGGGCGCGTTGGTGTGTTTGATGATAAGTGTGTGTGTATATAAAAAAGTAAAAATAAATAATGAATAAGATAGTATTTTGTTTATTTGGATAAGTGCGCGTCAACCGTTAGGTCACAATGCATGACTCTGGCCAAGGGGATATGGCAACAATTATTGTTGTCAATCTTTTAAAATAAAGTCAAAACTAATAGTGGCTACCTTTCAATAGTTAACTAAGACATACTTTTTATATTAAACGATTTTTTTATAAATTTGTTTAACAGTGCTTCAATCGCCTAGGTCATATTGTGCCACATTTGATATTGTAAGTTAAAGGGGTATCTAACCGCTTAACTCAAAAAATATATTTCATTCAGGCTAACTAGTAATGAATTAAGCCATTTACAGAAAAATTATTGGAGCCACCATGACCTCCCAAAAAATTGTCAAACATGACATTTTTCGAGCTAGGTCCCATCGGCAAAAATCTCCCATAAGAAATAACATGGGGACGATCTTTGTGCCCCGTGACCTTGGAGGATTTTGATCCAAAAAAAATTGGCATTATTGACGTACTCGACAGCCTTTTTGTAAATTCTCTATATTTTGTTTTGTAATTTGGGCAAGTAGTTCGGTCAAAATATGCTGATTACCAAGATGGGGTGTGTTTTTAATCATTTTTTTTTGCGTGTTTGAGGGTATATTTGGGCACAGTTTCAAGAAACGATGTTAAAAGGGGCCATTTTAGATTGGTACTATGCTCTAGTACCTATGTGGACCAAAAAAGAAGAAGATAAAAGCCGATTAGGAAATTTCCAAAACACCCAATTTTCGCCCAATTTTTTGGATCAAAAAAATTAAAAAATTCGTGTTTAAATCACCCGTTTACAAGATAAATTTTTTTTTAAACGGTCATTAAGTGTAGTATTGTGCTATAGATCACGTGGTAAAAACATAATTTTTGTATTTTTTTAGCCCTTTTAAGAAATTGATTTGTTGTTTGATTATTAGTTTAATCGATTTGTACGTGATTACAGAAGAAAATGATTAAAACGATAGCAATTCTTAGTAGAATATATTTAAAATTGCGAAAGGAACTCCCCGTTGCTAACGTCACCGGCAAGAACTCGCCTTTAGTTTATAACGATGTTGCGAGGTGGAATTTTTCTCTTGAATCGCATTTAACGATTAGCAAAGCCATGCTCTGGGTTAATTCTACCCCGGGCCCAGACGAGGGAATGGTCGTCGTAGTCGGGTTCTTGTAAAGTGGAGAGAGATGTGACCACGACGACGATTGCCAGAGCTCGCCTCTAGTTTTGAATAGTAAGATTCTCCCCTACAAACTAGCTGATGTTTGCGGGAGATGGACTTTGTCTCATTTATCGCCTTTTCTCACATCGATAGCCAGATCCAAGCCTCTATTTAAAACGGATTCGAGAAAACGGTTAGATCTAATGCCCGCACTCTAGTTTTAGGGCTTTTGGAGAGAAGGAGTCCATGCTGGTCAGAAACCCGCAACGGGTAGGGGAAAGAAAAGATGGGTTCTAACGTCGCGGTCGTCATCGTCTTTGTCATCGTTTTATGTGTTATTGTCGTCGTCGTCGGGGAGGTCGTCAAAGAAACGAGCAAGGCTCCGACGACGACTGTCAGAGCTCGCCTCTTGTTTTGAATAGTAAGATTCTCCTAAAAACTAGCTGTTATTTGCACAAGATGGACTTTGTCTCAATTATTTTCTTTTCTCACATCGAAAGCCAGAGCTAGCCTATATTTGAAACGAATTCGCGGAAACGGTTAGGTCATAATGCTGCACTCAAGCCTAAGGGATATGGGGAGCAGGGCCCATGCTGGTCAGAACCAGCCACGGGTAGGGGAAAGAAAGGGGTTCTCATGTCGCGGTCGTCATCGTCTTTGTCATCGTTTTATGTGTTATTGTCGTCGTCGTCGGGGAGGTCGTCAAAGAAACGGGCAAGGCTCCGACAACGATTGTCAGAGCTCGCCCCTAGTTTCGGGGAGTACTAGAATGTGGGGGGACAGACCCGTGCTGGACAGTACCAACCACAAACAACGGTCAGGCAAAGTTTTTCTCATTGTGCGGGGATGTAAGGATATTTTGTATAATTGGAATTAGGGCGCGTCAACCGCTAGGTCATAATGCGCCACTTGGGGCAGCCATGGGGATGTAGGGAGAAGGAGCCCATGCTGGTCAGAACCAGCCACGGGTAGGGGGAAGAAAGGGGAAAGGGGCTTTCCAGGCTATGCTGGACAGAACCAGCCATAGTCGGGCACTATGTCGTGTTTGAGGAATAAATCACATGCGACCTATGCTGGCTACAGGAGACTCAAGGTCCCAGACTCCAGTACCGAACCTGGAGATGCCTAGGCCCAGGGCTATCATCCTGCCATGCAGGCACAGAAGAAATGTAGCGAATAACTTGCATAAGACACATCCAAAGACTAAACAATTCGATTTACCTCTGACCGTACAACCTAAAGAGTCGTCGTCGTTAAAAAAATGGCTTGGCCATTGAATTTGGGTCATGGCCAAGAATTTTTTTTATGATTTCGAGGTTAAAAATTTTACTTTTTTATCACAAAAATCGTTGGCTTGGCGCTCGTCAACAGGCGAAATGATATTACTTATTTTCAAATCGAAACTAGGGAGAAAGAATAAAAAGCTTGGCTCAACTTCTATATCTTACAGCATTCACAGCCGAAGACTTTTGAAGGAGAGCTTGGCTGCCGTTTTTTTTTACAAATTTTTGTATTTGGTTGGTACATTATAGCAAAAGTTAAAAAGTTCAGTTGAGGTGCCGGGTAGAGCGAGAGAAGTTTTAGCTCCATAAGAAGAGCATTGTTGGTGCAGGTGCCGGGTCCTCTTGTCTTGATTTTATTAATTCTACGTTGTACGTCCAGTTTAATTACGGAGGGTGGTATTGTATAATTTGTTTTGGTTATTTGGATTAAGAACGCGTCAACCGTTAGGCCATAATGCATCACTCTGGCCTAGGGGTGTGGGGAGGAAAGTCCCATGCAGTTCAGAACCAGCCACGGGTAAGGGGAGGAAGTGGAGTTTCTCACGTTGCGGTCGTCATCGTCTATGTCATCGTTCGTTGTGTCATTGTCAACGTCGTCGGTGAGGTCGTCAAGGGATGGGAGAGGTGTCCCTGACGAGAGTTGCCAGAGCTCGCCTCTAGTTTCGAAGAGAAATGTACTTCTCTCTTACTAGCTGATGTTTGCAAGGTGGACTTTTTCTCTATAATCACCTTTTACGATTAGCAGAGCCATGCTCTGGGCCAAATTCTACACCGGGCCCAGACGGGGGGATATTGTAAGGAAATAGAATGAATTTAATGGGAGTTCATTACTATCTTAATTTAAAATTATTATTTAATTTAATTTGGTTTATTTCTATTAAGGGCGCGTCAACCGTTATGTCATAGGCTCATATCCATAGCCAAATCAACTCCGGATTTCTTTAGTAAATGTTATTCATGCACAGTGAGTTGCACTTGTAGGATATGTGTCCTGTGCAGATTGGCCACAAAGCCCGGTGCTGGTCAGAACCAGCAAGGGCAAGGGGAGGGTAAGGGGGTTAGGCCTACTCACGGCGAGCTCGTCATCGTCTTTGTCATCGTTTGTGTTTTGTCTTGGTTGTCGCCGCCGCCGCCGCGAAGTCGACGACCGCCAGAGCTCGCCTCTAGTTTTGTGATTAAAGGAGTAATAGTCACTGCTTAGAAGCTGATTGCTTCTCTCCTCGCCTTTTACAATCAGCAGATAAATATGTTTAGAAAATTCTACCCTAGACGTAGCGCATCAATTTTCTTAGTCTAGATTTTCACAATAGTTACTTCATGAGAAGCTAATAGGGATTAGTTAATTTTTTAATATGGGCGTATCAACCGTTAGCTCATAATGCGACACTATGCAGCTTATAGGAACACGTAAAAAAAATCCCATTCAGGTCAGAACCAGCCACGGGTAGTGGGGGACGTGGGAATTGGGAGTTCTTATTGTTATCCTCATAGTTGGGGAGGTCATCGAGGGGAAAAGGGTAAAGGTCCCGGACGACGACTGCCAGAGCTCGCCACCAGTTTCCAGCGATGTTGTCAAGATGGACTTTTTCTCTCGAATCGCATTTTACGATTAGTTTAGCCATGATCTTACCCCGGGCCCTGAGGGGGGCCCCTAGACGAGGGTACGGTCGTCGTAGATGGGAGGTCCTCAAGTGAAGAGGGAGGTTTGACCCCAAAGACAATTGCAGAGCTCGCCTCTAGTTATGAATAGTAAGATTCTCAGTTACAACCTAGCTGATGTTTGCGAGATGGACTTTGCCTCTTTAATCGTGTTTTCTCACATCGATACCCAGAGCTAGCCTCTATTTGAAACGGATTCGTGAAAACGGTTAGGTCATAATGCGCCACTCTAGCCTAGGGGATATAAGGAGGAGGAGCCCATACAGGTCAGAACCAGCCACAGTCGGGCACTATGTCGTGTTTGAGGAATAAATCACATGCGACCTATGCTGGCTAGACTAAGTCTTAGGAGACTCAACATCCCAGACTCCAGTACAGAACCTGGCCATGCCTAGGCCTAGGGCTAATATCCATCAATGATGGCACAGTATATGCCAATTGCAAATAGTGACACCGACAGGACCGACCCTTGAAGTAACTTGTTTACAAAGGGAACGCGTCATCAGTTTCGGTAAATTGGATTTAGGGTGCGTCAACTGTTAGGTCATAAAGCATTACTCTAGCCTAGGGGATATGGGGAGGAGCTGCCAATGCTGGACAGAACCAGCCACGGGTAAGGGGAGTTCTCACTTAGCGGTCGTCATCGTCTTTGTCATCTTTATTGTTGTCTTTTGTCATCGTCGTCGGAGAGATCGTCAAGGGAAGAAAGAGGTGTCGCTGACGACGATTACCAGAGCTCGCCTCTAGTTTCGAGGAGCAATATACTCCCCTACATACTAGCTGATTTTTGAGAGGTGGACTTTTTCTCTTGAATCGACTTTCACGATAAGCATGCTCTGGGCCGATTCTACCTATAGGGCCCAGAAAAATTCGATGTTAAACCAAGGTTCTTTGTTAAAATGTTTATTTAAGTCTCACGGGAAAGATACATTCTTGACTCATTTGTGGCTGTCCACTGATAAATTTACGAATTCCCGAAATAAATATCTTCTAAAAGTTGGTATTTATTTACTTGCATGCATTCCTTGAGGTCAGTATAGAAAGATTATTGATATTTTATTTGTATTATATGGCAGAGCCATACCTAGCCTTGTTTTAAAGCGCGTGTCCTTGAGTAATTTCTTCTGTGATATCTCGGTAGGATCTAGGAGTAAACGACGCTCAAACTTTTAAAATATTGAAGATAAATTAAATGAATGGATCAATCAGTCGGCTTAATTAAGTTTTTCAGCAAAGTAATGGGAATGATCTTCTGACATGGGTGGATGATGTATGGATGAGCGATGGATGTATTGTGCGTACGTGTAATGATCCCGTACGAATATTTGCACATGGCGATCACTAGAAGCATTGCTTTGTGAGTAAACAACACGTGAGAAACTAGGGCGCTTCAACCGGTTAGGTCACATTGCGCCGCCTGTGATATTGTAAGTTGATGATATGAGTTAATGGTGTGTTTGATCATTAGATTATTTTCTAATTGTAGATGTAAGAAAACAAAATTATGATGATGATATCTGTAGAAAATAAATAGTTATTTATGTGAATGGAAATAAATAAATTAGAGAAATGTGTATGATGTGAATTAAATTTCGTTAAATAAGTAGATTATTTTGGATGAGAAATGTAAAAAAGTTTATCGCCGTTATCATATGATAGGAGTTCTTTAAATGATTGGGAGAGATCAATTTGCGTAACATGTGTAATTCAAAACATTATTATTGTTCTACGGTGTTGGTACCAGGCCCGCGTCGAGAACGGTATTTACAATAGCGTTGATGGATGAGTGTGTTTGTTAGTATTGTAACATAACCAATTTTTAGGCCTACTTTAAATAATTATGCAATAACAAATTTATAAGAAAACATTTATTAAACTCTTTAATGTTCAGTCAAACAATCAATACAACAACAACAACAACAACAGTGAATTCTTTAGTGTCAAAACAACTGCGAACAATTACGTATCAAAATACCAATTCAACTATTCACGCGTATTCCAATGCGAGTGTAAACCAAACAGTGCTGCATTCTAGCGTAACGCACAGAAACCAAATTGTCGATCGAACAGTTATCGAAGCATCATTTGAAACCAATATATGACAAGTGCTGCGATCTAACGTATTGGTTTCACCAACCACCGATAGAGTGCATTGTCGACCAACTACAGTTCTGATAATTTTATATGCAACATGTCAGTGACTCTGCAGTTCTTCAATTACTACGCGTGATTTGCGAAAATGAGCTTAAGTAATCTAAAGACGCCATAAACCTTCTCGAATGTTCTTTATGACATCATCAGTAGAACTCCTGGAAACTTCCACGCCAGACGCCACAGAATCCATCTAGCCATACACGAGCACAGATGTGCTGAGACAAAACGGGAGAGGGGACGCCATCCGAGAAGACCCAAGACGCCGACAATTACTTAATTAACACATACAATTACCTTCAAGGAACTTTCACGATTGAGGCAAGACTTGGGACTCGCGGGCGTGATTCTCACCTGAACGTGGGGACACGATTTTGGACTTCTACACCTGGGATTCGGTCTAGGGGGCCTAGGCCTATAACTCCGCTTCAGACAAACTACAGCTCTACAAAGCACGTAAGCCTAAGGGCGGATATTGGTACGTAATAACGTTTTAACTGAACTATTAATATAATAACGAAAGCCTAAGGGCTATTGGACATTATCAACTGAACTTTTGAAAGAGGAACGGAGGCTTTCATGCCATTTTTATAGGCCCAAAGGACCTGGTAAAAACATTTAGAACTGAACTTTAAGCGAGGCTTTCATGCCATTATTATAGGCCCAAAGGACCTGATATTAACCTGTATTTCATTGTATAACTTGTTCACTGTATTTCACTGTATAATTTGTAACCTATATTCCATTGCATAATTTGTAGGCCTAATTTCACATATCACTAAAAGTGACATTTGATTTCCTTGTAGGCTAAGCCTACCTATAACTTGTACAATTGTCTGATTTTTGAGACACAATTAAATTGTCAACTTAATATTCATCTCTCATTTATAGGCTATTATTCCTGTTTGATCACTCATCTCCCTTGTATTATTATAAACTTTCTGACAGCTGGTTAGGTCTATTGAGCCAGACCTAACAAGCCGTGTTCTACCGACTGCAGCCGAGGCAAACTGTAAGTCTTTTGTATTTTAATTGTAGTTTTGTATTTATTGTTTGGTGAAGGTGAGATTCATTACAGTGGCGCCCGAACGTGCAGGGCCTCTTACTTGTTCATGCCCCTTGAAACTAAAAATTAAAAGATAAATTCAGTAAAAATAACTTGTAAAATAACCCTTTTTAACAAACAAACAAAATGAGTGGATCAAAGGGGACTAATGGTGCGAATAGTGAGAACAATGATATTGATACTAACATTAATGCCAGTTTTGAACTTTTTCAAGTGGTTCAAACGACTGAACTAGGCCTACCTACTGAAACTGAACCAAACAGAAATCTTTCTCCTACGCCAAGTTGCACTGCACCTTCTGAGACTGAGTTTCCTTGCACTGACCCAGTGGACCAAACAAACCAAGCAGGTAGTGCATCCCTGAGTAGAACTGAGCTGACATTTACAGTAAGTAATACAAATAAAATGATGGAAATGTTAAGAATGATTTCAAAACAGAGGACAGAACTTTCAAAACTGATGGTAGACTTAAAAACAGATCTTAAAACAGATGTTTCAGGCCTAGCAACACAGATGGTAGACTTAAAAACAGACTTTGCAGATATAAAAGCAGAAATTCAAATAATAAGAGCAGACAACTTAACATTCTTTAAAACAGAGTGTAATAATGGAGTAGTTGGACTTGATATATTTGAAACAGATAGTACACTAGAGATGAATAGAGCAGCTGGTAACCTTGAACTTGAAATTGACAGTAGGACACACTTAGAAAATGTAAACAAACTTCCAACTAGCCATGGGCTAGATGTACACACACTTTCACAAGAACATAGACCAGTTGAGCTAGAACTTAAACAACACTTGAATGAACAAACTCGTATTAAACAAATAAAACAAACACTAACTAAAGATGAGGTAGAGGAGCTACATAAGCTTATGAAACTAAAAATTAAATGAATGTAAAAAAAAAACTAAACAAAAACTAAGCACCCATCACTAATACCATGCATGCAGGAGGACAAGGCGATACATCTTTTTGAATTTTAAATACAAAATTAAACAAAAACAACTCGGTAAAAATAAAAATCAGAACAAGACACACTTAGACTATAAATATAAAGTCAATTCAACTCGAAGCAAGTGTAGGCCTAAAAGTAGGTACCTACATTTCAAAACTCGCAAATTCGTGAACAATAAAATTACTGTAAAATATAAATAAGAAACTTGTAAACAAACTCGTGGTGCATCAGTTACGTTGATGTCACACACAACCTAGATGTCACGCATAGGCCTAATATCTGCGCACAGTGCCTAAATAACATAACCTCACATTTTTCTAAAATTATAACTTTTTGAATTTAAGCCTAATCAATATAGAATTTGTTTTTGAACTTTAAAGTGAACTTACCTTTGCTATTAAAATAATTTAAACCTACTTTGCACTTGTATAAAATAAAATTTATACTCTAAATTTTATACTTTGAATTTTGGAAGTAGACATCGAACTTTGAAATTTTAACGTAACGTAACGTAACGTAACTTTAAAAACCTTTGAGATATTTTTTGAACTTAAATAATTTCTTGAACTATAACTTGAACTTTAAATTTAAACGTAGCGTAACACAGATGTGTTGAACTTTTGAAATTTTTTATTCGAACCTAGGCCTACGTAACCTAGAAACATTTTTGAAATAATTTTTAAATTTGAACCTTTAAATAGAATATGACCTTGAACTTGAACTTTAATTTGAATTTCTTGAATAAAACAGACTTATACTTGAACATTGACACACTTGGAATTATTTTCATAATTAAATAATTTTTTTTTTAAATTTAAATTTAAATTTAAATTTAAATTTTGGTTAACGGGACGTAAACGTAGCTTGGCCATAAACTTGAACACCTTTGATAATTTTGGTAACTTATTTGGACTTATTAAATCTTGAACGTTTTAAACAACTTTTTACATCTAAAAAAACTATACAACTACTATACACTTAACTGGTAGAGGTACAATTTTCTGTGGATGGACTCTTGAAGAGGCGAGGCATTTTTGTACCGTCTGAACCTTATAATTAGTTAACCTTATATTTAATTAACCCTATACTTAATCAATCGTTAATAATCATACATAATTAACTTGTTGTGTTGTCATCGTGTACTTTTAGTGAGTTTGTAACGCCTTTTTGCTGTAGGCTTCTTGTATTAGAGATGCAGTGGTATATTATTCAACCTTTTCTTAATTTTAATGGCGTTTTTAAGTAGATATCGGTGTAATTCTTTTGATCGATGGATACTTTATTAAAGTGATACTTTCTGGTGGCGTTACGCCTGTGTAGCAATAAAATGATTTATTAAAACTCATTTTATAAGGCTGTGGTGTACAGCGTGTGGAAGGTTGCAGTTTGGGCAACGGTGGTTTAAATAAATAAACCATAAAACCTTGAACATAGTTCATTATTTGAAAAGTAAGGAGTAAACTCGCGTATCGAATTTAGGAGCCAGCACCATTACACGAGTAACCTGGTGGTTTAGAAAACTTTTGTCTATGAAAACCTATTAAGCTTAGTAATAGACAGTTCAAAAATCAGTGTTTAATATCAAATTTAGTCCAGAAGTATCACAACCTATAAACATTACTTAATTATAAGGCGAGAGGGGATTCTTCGATTGTAAGAATCTGACAGTAGGTAACGGAAGGTTACTACTACATACATAATCATTAATCATCACACCATAAACATTTTGATTCACGTACGTTAGTAAATAAATGCTGATATAATTCTTTTAATTAGCGATTTATTTTATAAAAGAAAATACATTCTCAAACCCTGATACTGCGAAGCTTAAGGGAAATAAATGTCATTTTGAACATTTCATAGGGGGGTTATAAATCATGTGTTGATTTGGGAGGACTGATGTCTACTCATAGCCATGCAGTGGATGGTAATTCTTATTTTGAAGCCATCGTAGTTGATAACTTTGTGTTGCAAGATGTGGAAAGCACTATCAGGGCAATTTTGGAACTGATCATTTTATTCTCGAAATGGTACAGTGATTTAGAAATTGATACAAAATTATGGGATAAACAAACAAAAATAGTGAGACTGTATTTTCACCTATTAAAACTTAAAGGAAGGAGAGAGAGACAGTGGAAGTCGGAACGTTAGGGAGGACGTTTCATAATATTTCATAATTACTAGTTTTGTTTTCAAGGGTTCTTGGAGGACCATAAATTTGGTTAATTTTAATTAAGTCATTAAGGAGTTAGGCTGGTTAGGAGCTCAGTTCTACATCCTACACACCTCCTTTTGACATTCCTGACTATTTGACATTGACTATTATAACATGTTTATTTGTACCACATTAATTTCAGATTGGTATTCTTGTTAAATGTACCATTTATTGTATTTTTGTAATTGCTAAAAGTAACCAACAATGTAAATTTGTGATTTAATATCATTTCTAATGTCACTTATAATTAATTGCTCACAGTTGTCAATGCTTTTAACTGTTCTCAATTAAGGAGGACACTGTAACATAACCAATTTTAGGCCTACTTTAAATAATTATGCAATAACAAATTTATAAGAAAACATTTATTAAAACTCTTTAATGTTCAGTCAAACAATCAATACAACAACAACAACAACAGTGAATTCTTTAGTGTCAAAACAACTGCGAACAATTACGTATCAAAATACCAATTCAACTATTCACGCGTATTCCAATGCGAGTGTAAACCAAACAGTGCTGCATTCTAGCGTAACGCACGGAAACCAAATTGTCGATCGAACAGTTATCGACCATTGAATGGACTATCGACATTTCAACCAATATATGACAAGTGCTGCGATCTAACGTATTGGTTTCACCAACCACCGATAGAGTGCATTGTCGACCAACTACAGTTCTGATAATTTTATATGCAACATGTCAGTGACTCTGCAGTTCTTCAATTACTACGCGTGATTTGCGAAAATGAGCTTTAAGTAATTCTAAAGACGCCATAAACCTTCTCGAATGTTCTTTATGACATCATCAGTAAGAACTCCTGGAAACTTCCACGCCAGACGCCACAGAATCCATCTAGCCATACACGAGCACAGATGTGCTGAGACGAACGGGAGGGGACGCCATCCGAGAAGACCCAAGACGCCGACAATTACTTAATTAACACATACAATTACCTTCAAGGAACTTTCACGATTGAGGCAAGACTTGGGACTCGCGGGCGTGATTCTCACCTGAACGTGGGGACACGATTTTGGACTTCTACACCTGGGATTCGGTCTAGGGGGCCTAGGCCTATAACTCCGCTTCAGACAAACTACAGCTCTACAAAGCACGTAAGCCTAAGGGCGGATATTGGTACGTAATAACGTTTTAACTGAACTATTAATATAATAACGAAAGCCTAAGGGCTATTGGACATTATCAACTGAACTTTTGAAAGAGGAACGGAGGCTTTCATGCCATTTTTATAGGCCCAAAGGACCTGGTAAAAAACATTAGAACTGAACTTTAAGCGAGGCTTTCATGCCATTATTATAGGCCCAAAGGACCTGATATTAACCTGTATTTCATTGTATAACTTGTTCACTGTATTTCACTGTATAATTGTAACCTATATTCCATTGCATAATTTGTAGGCCTAATTTCACATATCACTAAAAGTGACATTTGATTTCCTTGTAGGCTAAGCCTACCTATAACTTGTACAATTGTCTGATTTTTGAGACACAATTAAATTGTCAACTTAATATTTCATCTCTCATTTATAGGCTATTATTCCTGTTTGATCACTCATCTCCCTTGTATTATTATAAACTTTCTGACAGCTGGTTAGGTCTATTGAGCCAGACCTAACAAGCCGTGTTCTACCGACTGCAGCCGAGGCAACCTGTAAGTCTTTTTGTATTTTTAATTGTAGTTTTGTATTTATTGTTTGGTGAATTGGTGAGATCATTACAGTATACACAGCTCTCTTAACATGTGCGTTTACTTTGGATTTCTTTTTCCGTTTATTATTATTTGGAGAATAGCGTAAACTGTGACAATCAGTTAACATAAAATACGGTTGATTTACTTTAAAACAAATATTTAATCAAAAGTTATCGGACTCTGAATTTTTTTTCGTTCGGGAAGGTCGTCAAAAAAAGGGGGCAAGGTCTCCAACGAAGATTGCCAGAGCTCGCCTCTAGTTTCGGGGAGTATACTAACCTTTTTACTAGCTGATGTTTGTGAGGAGTACTATTTCTCTTGAATCGCGTTTTACGATAAGTAGAGATCCCTAGAACCTGTGCATTGGGTGCAGTAGCTAACCGCAAGACCAACGAGCCACACTGGACGAGGCGCCGGCAAGAAGCGCTTTATATAGAGCTCGGTTTAGAATTCCACAAGAGCCATGTGTTTTGTAAATATTGTTATTCAGCCTTATATCCCCTCTGAGTGTCTTCAATAGCAATATTCTCGGAAAAACTTAGCGATTCACCTCGACGTGAGAAACTAGGGCGCTTCAACCGGTTAGGTCATATTGCGCCGCCTGTGAAATTGTAAGATAAAAAAATGAGTTAATGGTGTGGTTGGTGATTAGATTGTTGTTTAAGTTTAAGAAATACAATCGAATGATGGTGTTGATAGCATTAGCAAAATTAAAATGTTTTGAATGAAAAAGAGAGGAAAGTATTTGTTGTGAATACAAAATCAGTATTGAAATCTTCCTGAACTATTGAATTCACAAAGTGGTATTAACACAATTACTTCTAAGGATAACTGAACATTTCGCATATTCAAGTAATTCGAATGTGAAACTGTAATTGTAATTACATTTAAAACATTCTTCGAAATGAATCTCAATTCGAACCCAGTTTTAATTCCCAATAATTATTTCCTGTGGCCCGGACCAACGTTACACAAGATAAGAGTGAACTGTTGGCTGAGCTTGGACAAGCCAGCCACGTTCTGATGCAGAAATGCAGGGATTATTCTAGAACGCTTGAAGCTTTATTGATTGTCCTATGAGGTGTGGATTGGCCCAGGGTCAAGTTGGAATGCGTCAGAACACATTTTTCAAATCATGATTATGTTTGTCAATTTAATTAATCGGAAAAACCCCGTAGGTGAAATTTTAATTACATTGAAATCAATCCAGAAATTAACAAATACCTCAAAAATCGAACCGAATCGAATCGAATCGAATACGAACCATGGTCTGTCAATTCCCGGGTCGGGTGTTTATCCCCATTACAGATCTAAATAGTTTGGGAACAGTGCTGCAACGATTCTACTGCCTTTGATCTGACCAACTCAACAATATGTTTGGATGAGGCGAAGCAAAGACTTCAATTTCACTGACGACTCAAAAAATTAAGCTGTAATTTTTTTGTTTTTTTCTCTGTCTGTTTGTTCCCCTCTCTACAGGGCAAACGGCATATGCGATCTTGATGAAATTTGGAGGGGGCCTTCGAAATCTTTGAATTAGACATGCCAACGTATTTGGGTACAATCGAAGAAATATTTCTCATGAATATCGTACTTGTACGATTTTTTTTTTTTTTCGTGCAATATTTTCGTGACATTTGGACGATTCGGACCAAACGGGTGGGGCTACAAAGCTCATAGTTTACATGGACATTAAAGCAATGGTGATGTATTGCTTTTTAAAGAAAAAAGTTGAAAAGTAAGCCAGAGGCCATAGAATAAAGGTTTTAATATGAGTTTTTTTTTTAGGTATAAAAAAAAAATTATAACAAGTAACAATTGAAACTTGAAAACAACCACCAAAAATACATTCAAAAAGCACTTGCAAAGGAAAAGTGGTCATACGAAAAATTAAAAACAAAAAAAAAAAAATCATCCATCAACGCGGCGGGAACTAAGCGTTTTCCTTTGTGAATAAAAGATTTGTATGATAATCAATTTCTTGTTTAGTTTAATAAAGGCGCGTCAACCGTAGATCTTATGCGCCATCTACCCTAGGGGATTGGGGATGGAGGGGGGCCCGTGTTGGGTCAGAACCACCCACGGGTAAGGGCGGAAGGGGGTTTCTCACGTTCTGGTCGTCATCGTCTTTGTCATCGTTCGTTGTCCCATTGTCATCGTCGCCCAGGAGGTCGTCAAGGAAAAGGGATAAGGGGGTGTCCAAAGGACGACGATTGCAAGAGCTCGCCTCTAGATTCAGGGAGTAATATACACCTTAGTTTGCCCACTAGATGATGTTTGCGAGATGGTATTTTTCTCTTGAATCGCCTTGTACGATTTTTAGGTACATGGTCAGGGCTAATTTCTCCCCCGGTCCCAGACGGGAGAGATTAGCATCTCTTCCAATATTGTTTTGATCAGTGTTATCATTGGGATTGCATTTCTTTTACAAGAATCTGTTCGGGCTATCCGACCAGCCAAACACAAGCGTGCGGGCTGACACCGGGGGTGGCCTGGGCCTCTGGGCAGCGAGCGGGCTACGGGCTGTGTCGGGTGCTCAACTCAGGGCGTCGATCGGGGCGATCCGGGCTTATTTCGGTTACTCGCCATATTACACCCGTTTGGGCCCATGCCACGCCGAGCTCTGGTAATCCCCCCGTCCTAGCCCGTTCGCTACCCGGCCGTAGCCCGTGACTGCCCCCTGAAAGTATTTCTTCCCTTCCGCCAGGTTTACCCGGACGGTACCAAAGCAACCGTTCCCTTGGCTGCCCCGGGGCGGTACCCGGGCGTTACCTGTAGCTGTCTTTTCCATTTGAGGTTTTTCTCTGTGTTGTGTTTTGCTTGTATATTATTATTGTAGGGGAAATTAAAACAAGAACAGTTACACACAAGTGATTCTTCAAAAATTTAGAGCCGATCACATATTTTGTTGGGAGTTCTTCTAAATGGTATCCTTTTCAACTGTCTTTTTCTTCCCCTAAATCAAAAATTATCTGCAGCACTGGCATGGTGTAATCATTAAACCAAGATACAAAATGCATTCTGTTCTTGTTTAACAACTCGCAAGTAAGTTATTATTTACCTTTAATGTCGGATCAAACCATTGTAATTGGCCGCAAATTAACATAAAATCAACTCATTGCCCCATTGGAAATAACTGCTATCCAACTGCTATCAATCTCGAAACCATCTCGTACCGTTACGTTATCTGCGTTTTCCCCTTGCTTTATACGGCCAGATTGTATACCAAACCGATAACTTTTTACCGCCGTACATGGCTGCCCTTTGGACAGCAATCGGGCACTCAAATGGCATAATACACCTTTTATTGGATGAGCGAAGCAAAGACTTCAATTTCACTGACCCCCAAAAAAATTAGCTCGGGTGATTTTTTTTGTTATTGTTTGTATTTTTGTCTGTTTGATCGCTCTCTACCGGGCAAACGGCATATGCGATCTTGATGAAAATTGAAGGGAACCTTTGTTTTCTCTGAACTAAGACTTGCCACGTTTTTTTGTATAACCGAAGAAATATTTCTCATGAATATGTACTTTTAAGTTTTAAGTCGAAAAAGTAAGCCAGAATCTATAGAAATAAAAAAAAAAAGGGTTTTTTAATATAAGTTTATTGAGGTAAATAATAAAAAAATAATAATAAAATAATAATAATAATAATAATTAAAATAATAAAAAAATAATAAAAATTTAATAAAAATAAAATAATAATAATAATAATATAATAATAATAAATAAAAAAATAAAAAATAATAATAATAACCTCACCCTTAAAAAAAGCCTTTGCGGACGAGAAAAAAAGGGGCCTGCAGGAAAGGGTGCGCGGGGGGGGAGCGCGGGGAGCGGGGCTAGGGGGATGCCCGGTAGCATCGCGGGCAAGGGGCACCACAAGAAGCGAAACCCCTTTCCGTGGGGTTGGGGGGGGACTACAGGAAGGCGTTCGACTCGGTGCCCCCCTCATGGTTTCCCGGGGCACGTTGTCATTTGTAAAAAATCGCCCCTTTCGGCTCACCCGACTTCTCGAGCACTGCAGGGGCCACATGGAGAACCATTTCCCCAGTAGGAAAAGGTGTCAACAAGATCACAAACGGGGGGAAATCCGCACCCAAAAGGGGGGTTTTTTTCCCGGGAGATGGGCCTCCCCCCCTGTTTTTCTCCCTCGCGTTAAACGGCCCCAAAAGGCAAAAAAAAGGCAATTAAAAAACAAACCAAAAATAAGGGACATTTTTAAAATTGGGGGCCCCCATAGGCAAAAAGTTGGAAAGGGGCATAGCCCGGTGGGCTAAGGCCCCCGGGGCTCGATCCCCGGGGGTAGAAAATTTTTTAAAATTTCTTGTTTTCAAAGAAACTAACATAAAAAATATATTGCTGTTCATTCATGGGGCACGTCCAGGGTTTTGAAATAAAAATAAGGTTTAAATTTTTCGCTGAAAGGATCGACCCCGCGCCTTGGGTTTTCAAACAACAATGACAAGCCCGAACTTTGGGGGGGGCTGGGCTTCGGGGCGCTAAACTTGGTTCGCTCTTTTTTCCCCTTTAAAATATTTTTTACTTTAACGTTTTACAGTTTTTCTTTCATGAGCATTTTGAAAAAAAAAACTGTTGAAAAAATTCGTAAATTAATGACGGGCTCAAATTTGGGGTCGGCTTAAATTTTCGGGAAAGCCCTTTTGGCAGCAGTTTCGAGGGAGGGAAATTTCACCCTTAAGAGGGATTGTTAAGGGTTTTCTATTTTAACGTGGGAAAACCCAATTTTTTAAACCACAATTCTTCAAAGTACCAAAACAAACTTTTTTTGGGTTTTAATTATGGGGCAAAGTGGATTTGGGTTTAAAGGGGAGGTTTTGATGCTTCTTAAAAAGGCGATTTTTTAAAAATTTTGTTCTAAAAACCCTTTTTATTTTTTGTACCCAAAAACAAGAAATCATTTGATACACTCATTTTTTTTGGGGGGCCGGCGTCAACCGTGAGTATCAAAAGGGGTTTTATTCAAGGGACGACAAACGACGTGGGGAAAAAAGGCGCTTCAACCGGTTAGTTAATATTGCGCCCCCTGTGATATTGAAATTTGTTTGATAAAAAGTTAATGGTGTTTTTGTTGATAAGATTGTTTTCTAGTGTAAAAATAAAAAAATTTAAAAGGGTTTGAGGGGAGAAATTTAATACCCAAAATAAAATTTATGTATGTAAAGGGAAAATAAATAAATTAAAAAATTGGTATGATGTAAAATTAAAAATTTTAAAAAAAAAATAGTTTACTATGGAGGGAGGAATTTAGAACGTTTGTCGCCGTTATCATATGTTTAAGTTTTTTCGTATAAAACGGAGAGTTTCAAATTGCGGGGTAAAGGGGCATCATTTTTGGGGACAATTTGGCTGGGCATATAAATGTGGGGGTTAAAGGAAATCACATGTGTCCCATAGGGGGGGGTAACCTTTTTCTCAAATTTAAAAAGAGATTTTTTCCGTGATTGGGACGTGTGGGGGTTCTTTTTAAATTTCTAGAAAATTTACCACCTTTCTCTACGTGAGAGTCGAGACGTAGGGTGGGGAATTTTAGTAGTTAGTGTGGACATTACACTCCCGCAATTTGTTATTTTTAAAACAATCCCAAGATGCTTTTCGCAAATCAAACAATCGTTTCCCTTTTATCCACTCTTGACATCTGGAAAGGGAACTAGATTTAAACAACGACGCCCCCCCCCCCGCGCTGGGGGTTCCTTTGGAGGCCCGATCCCGCGTGGGGGATTTTCCCCTATGCTCACAACCCTGACAAGGGGGCCCTTGGAAAAGGGTGAGTAATTAAAAATTTTGGTTTTTAACAAATTACTTTGAATTTTGAGCAAAAGGGGTTTCAAATTGACCACAGAAAACTGGGAAAATTGTGGATCTGTTTTTTTTTGTTTTTTTGGGATTAGGTGCACGTCAACCGTTGGTAAAAATAAAAGCGTTTATTCAGCCTAGAAAGATTATGGGGGGGGGGGGGGGGGGGGTGCTGGGCAAAAACCCCCACGGGTAGGGGAGGGAAGGGGGGTATTTTTACATCACGGTCATCATCGACTTTTCATCGTCGTCGGGAAGGGCGTCAAAGGGAAAAAGGGTGGTGTCCCCACGACGATTGCCAGTTCTCGCCTCTAGTTTCGGTGAATAGTATACTAGCTATGTTAGCGAGGTGGACTTTTTCTCTTTCCCCGCCTTGGTTTCGGGCCAGGGAGAGCCGTGCCCCCTGGCCCAGACGGGGTTGGGCACTAAAACATTCCGTATGAGGAAAAGTGTCATCTTAAAAAAAAACCACAGGTTTAAACCCATGCCCCAGGTCCGGTTTGGGGCATGAAAAAGACACTCGGCACAGACGAAAAAAGCGTAACTTTAGGTCTTATACAATAATATAAAAACGGGTAGTTTAAAATGTTTTTTTAAGAAATTTAAATTTTTTTTTATTTTATTTTTTTTTTTAAATTTACTATATTTCGTTCTTTCCCAAATCAGTAGATTTTTTTTTTTTTATTTTATTTTGGGTTTAGGACGCGTCAACCGTTAGGTCATTTTAAATTTGGAGGTTTTGTAATATTAAACCTCTGGGGGGCCCGGACGGCAGTAGTAGGGACTCAAGGGGTTGAAGGGATCCCCCACCCCTCTACCACCCCTCACGCGCCGCTCGCTCCCCCCGCCAGACCCCGGCAAAAAAGGCAAAAAATTTTCAAAGCGCGCTATGGGGGAAAAAAACTATTTACAATCAAAAACTGGAAAAGTTTCAATTGAACTACGACAAAATCTTTGGGCATTTAAAAAATAAGTATGTTCGTTTATTGCACTGTACCCAAAAATTACATTTTCCCAAATTTAATGATTTCCGAAGGCTACCGGTTCTAAATGTTGGCGCGGGGGTAGGAAATTTATAAAAACCCATGGGATTAAAATCGCACCCCCTAGTTTTAAACTTCCCAAGTAAATAATTTTATTCTACGAAATACAAAATTTTACGTATAGGAAAAGGCCCTTTTTTTTGGGGGGGGGGGGGTATTATTTCAAAATTTACATGGTAGTAATAACCAAAAATAAAAAATTTTCAAAAAATTTTTAAAAAATTCTTTGGGTGGGTTTAATGTAGTTTTGACAGACTGTCTGACTGGGCAGGGCATCTTTGGTCCTTTACCGTTTGTAAAGGTTTTTTTCCTCCGATTTATATTTTTGGAGACGTTTGGTTAAATTGGGGCATAGGTTAAATTTCGACAATCAACGTCATAGAGATGGCCCGGGGGTTCCTTTTGAAGGGTATTTTTTGGTGAAGCTCAAGATTCTTAGTTCCCCACTTGTTTTCCCAAAACAAAAGACCTCGATAATTGGTCTGGGGAAAGTTTTGATAAGATTAAACCCATTACAAATCACTTCCCCTCAGTGTGAGAAATTGATCTGATTATCCCTGGCGTTAACGCGTATTTATTTATGTCTCTATATTTACACTCTGTTATAAATTACAGATCTAAGATCGAATTTCACTGGCTTCGGATTGACATAAAATGTAATAATCTACATATTATATTACGAGTGTAACGCGCGAGATTCTGACTCGCTAGGTCACGGATTCGAATCCATCCACTAGCAATCCTGACCACTTTTAATGAGATTTTTTTACAAGTGTTGGGATTAAGTCCTCTATACAGCCCTCGAAGAATACCTTAACAATTATTACTTTAATAACCCAATAGTCTTGTTTTGCTACCTGAAGAGGGTCACAGCTGGCAAAACTGATGTCTGCAGTGTTTTTTTACAGCTGCAATCTTTACGAAAATGTTTTGAATAAAGTTTGTGAAATAGAACAAATTGATATGAAGTCCTACATTGCACAACAGTTCATTATTATATGAAAAACTTGCTACAATATATTCATGACTACTTTTTCGAGTAGATCGAGTAAGTGTAGGCAAATTATTACTAAATTATCTTGAAACACCAAAGTTTCGTGGCCGCTGTGGACCACATTGTAAAACTATGTGAATAAAGTCGCAAGATAAAATCAAATGGCACGATGAAGCAATTATTGTTGTATTTATTTTCACATGAATATACAATCATGCACAATTAAAATGTGACACCTTAGAGTTTTATTCACTTAAACCTACCTTGAGATAAAAAATGTGGTTCTAGTGATATTTGAAAATGTGGTACCTTAAGAGTTTTATACACCTAAACCTACCTTGAGATTTAAAAAACATGTGGTATCTACTATCTAGTGATATTTTATAAGTATTTCTAACGAACGAATCATAACACAGAACACATTTATCTTAGCAATCTGTACTCGAAACAATGCAACCATGTTCACAACACATTTTCCCAGCAACATAACGTACAAATAAGTTATAAAATAAAAAACATAAATCCTTTTCTACGTGCAGTGAAGTAAGAAATTAAGCCAAATTGTTATTTCAACGATTAAACAATTCATAACGATTTCGCTTTTACAGTTTTCATGTATTTCTTTTTATTCTAAGTTCTCCAATAATTTATCCGTAGTATTATTTTGTGTCACGATAAGATATAGTAAATCCTCCTAGGTCATAATGCACCACTCTAGCCTAAGGGGGTGGGGAGGAGGGGCCCATGATGGTCAGAACCAGCCACGGGTAAGGGGAGGAAGGGGGGTTTCTCACGTCGCGGTCGTCATCGTCTTTGTCATCGTTCGTTATGTCATTGTCATCGTCGCCGGGGGATCGTCAAGGGAAGGGGGCAAGGTCTCCAGCGACGATTGTCAGAGCTCGCTTCTAGTTTCGGGGAGTAATATACTCCGCTCTTTCTAGGTGATGTTTGCGAGGTGGACTTTAAAAATAACTATGATGTTGATGAAAATAACAAATAGTTTGGTTAATTTGGACTTGTTTATTTAACACCTGGAATCTCCCCACGAACCTCTGGGGGCACACGGACCACAGTTTGGGAACCACTGGCATAGACGATAAGAAAGCTCTCTATATGAGCCTAACCTTCAAACGACGGAGTGAGAAACTAGGGCGCTTCAACCGGTAGGTCATATTGCGCCGCCTGTGATATTTGAAGTTAGTAAATTGAGTTTATGGTGTGTTTAATGATTATAAAGGATTTTTGTTTATAAAAGTACAGAAAGAAAAAAGATGAAGATAAGGAAACGAATGACGAGAATATACACATGAAAACTAACGAATCACAAACGCGTTGGTGCAAACATATTGCTATCATAGCTTGTATCTGTATATGACATAGAGATATTTATCTATAGCCCGCCTGCAGAGCTCGCCTCTAGTTCAAGAAGTTTTTGGCTTATTTGGAGGGTACCGATATTTTTGAGCAAAAATAATATTTTAAAATTTAGGTG
>JAMZAV010008787.1:0-27246 GCA_024449915.1 Sweltsa coloradensis | reverse complement strand
ACAAACCGAACAGTAGGCTACAATTAGTAGGCCTGCCTATACAGAGAGCGGGTGGAGTAGGGCTATGTCCTAGGCGTAATTGTGTTTGCTCGAGTTAAAAAAAAAAAGAGTAGGCCAAAGTAGGGCGGGGTACTTCTGCCGTTGGTATGGCCCCAAAACTTTTTTAAAACACTGCAATTTTAGGGGAATAAAGCATAGGTTCGGGGGAGTGGGGTGGAGGGGATGCCGAAAGCACGTTTTTGTTTTACAATATTATCATTATTAGGCCTATTATTATTAAACATACGCGCTTCGCGCCCCATCCCACCCCTACCCCCTATTCTATGCTTTTCCCCTTGTAGTAAACATAATTGGGAACGTCGGGGAACCCCTTCCCTTTGACACCTTCTCGACGGCGCCCGACAAAGACAACACGGACGGATGATGACACCAGACGGAGACGACCACACGTGGGGGAACCCTTCCCTCCCCATATGTTTTGTGGCTGGTTCTGACCAGCACAGGCCTGTCCACCCCTTGTCCCCCCGGTCATCCTTTACGTCCCTCCCCTTCGTCTCGATTAGCCAAGTTGCATAAATAAATATGAGACGTATAAAGCAATATCCAATGCAAAAACTCTTGCCACTAAGCGGGTCCACCTTTTAAAAAAAACGTTATTTTTCGGGTACTCTAGTAGGCCTACAAAACCTCCGCCCCCCCCCCCCCCCTCCTACCCTAGGTTTTCCTAGCAAAAATTTTGTGCTAGAAAAACCTAGGTTAGGGGGGTGGGGGTGTGGGCGCGAAGCGCCCGTGGCGAGGTTTAGTATTAACTATTAAAGTTGGACCCGCTTAGCGGAAAAGAGTGCCCAGAATTGGTCCATACCAAGGGCGGGAAGTGGGCCCTACCAGTAGCCTACCGGTAGGCCTCCCTAGGATGTTATAATGTGAAGGGTTATGATTGATAACTTACCTCTATGGAAACACACTCCTTTATTTTCAATGTAATTGAAGAATTACAGATAGAATCTGCTTCAAATATTGAAACTCTTTCTTCCCGTAAACTTTTCAGACACAAGCGACAAGAATGCTAACATTAAATGGTTTTTCAAACTCCATTTTGCTAGAAGTTCCAAAAGATCCTGTGTTAAACTCAATAGGCTAAAGTTATTAAACTAGAAATACATAGGCCTAGGCCTACTTTTGGCTTTGTGTATTTAAATTCAAGCTTTTGGCCCTGAAAAGTTAAAAGTTGCACTGATGACGGCTAGGCTCTGGGTGTTGTGGTTGTGGCCCATGGCCTGCTGTCGCCTGCTGTCAAACAATTTTGTAATTGTCAGTGCTGCCAACATTACATTAAAAAACGATCAATTAGGATCAAAGGGACATTTTTTATGTTAATTATTTAATAAGGCGTACCTTTGAATAATTAAGACCTTTTTAAACACTACATGCAAAACACGTACGTGTAAAAGTACTAATTAATAATAACTTAACCATCTCTTTCATTTCATTTTGGGCTTTTTGGTTGTCCGTTTATCTCACGGCCGCCTTTACATTTTGCAATTTGCTGCAGCAACGATCGTGAAAATGGCAGTTCGTCTACGAAAGAGGGAGTTTGAAATCACCGAAAAACTTTTGTGGACGTAAAGTACTTTTCACAACGAAATGTCGAAAAAAAGCCGAAAAAATATTCATCCTCGATCAACTTGCCGCGAACCAAGTTACCTTTGCGACATGATTCTACAAAGAGAACAGAGGCTGACGTTCACATGCAAAAAGTGAGGTTATAGTTTTATAATGAGGTCATTATGCATGGTTATTTGTGGACATTTAGTCCGTCGCATAGTTTAGCGTACCTGGTTTCTATTTTTAATCCAGTCAAATTTAGTTTATGTGGCCAAACAAAGTATTTATACCTGGGGTTGACCTGCCTTGGCCCTGTTTCTGTGAACAGTCATTTTGCCAAAGACTGAATTTTCCTCAACCAAATTCCACGGTCCCTTCAATTTTTGTAGTCGATAAAAAATTTGTGTAAATTCAATGGCGTACCCGGGAGGGATACCCATGGATCACCCATGCCCTAGAAAAAAAAATGAATGTGATAGAGAGCAAAGGAAAAACGAGGATGAGAAGGGTTTTTATTTTTTACCCTCTTTCAGTCTACAACCTTTGCATTATCAGATCCCAAAACAATACCAATAATCACTATAGGGGCTACATTTTTTACTGTAAAAATTCATCTTTGAATTCTTTTTAAAAACTGATAAAATAAGTCGTGTTGAATGTCCCCTGTTCTCGAAAGTTTGTTATGACTAGGAATGTCAATACGGTACCCAAAATATGTTGTAGCCCTTTTACCGTACATTTTTGTGAAAAATTGTTTTAGTGTCAATTGGACGACTCAAAATGGGTGGAGCTTAAACGATCGATAGGTCACGTGGGCAGTATTGGGTATAAACCCTCATTTCGCAGTTGGCGCCTGCTGAACGGCGCATTCACTTATCACGCTCTAACTTTTATTCTATTCATTATTTGGACAATACTTAGATGAATAATATTTAGCAAACATATCATTCCTTGTAATAGCGATTAGGCCTTTTTCGTTTTTTTGACAAACATCCACTTCGGCTTGTCACGGATGTTACTTTTCACTAGATTTATAGGCCTAGAGCTAAAAATCTTAAATAACTAATTAATTGTAATGTTTTATACTGAGACAATTGTGTTTACACACTACCTACCATAAGGTGAAAAAGATTTTTAAATGAATTGTAATTTTAGATATATTGAGTGAAATGTGGTGTCACGGATGTTACATTGTTTGGGAAGTGGATCCCGGTCATCATCAAAAGATAGAAAATTCAGGTCCCTGCCCCCAGACAGCTACTTTCCATATACATAGAGCTTATCCATGAAAGATGAACCCTTATAATCACCCTTTCATTGTTTTAAAAATAAATGATATTAATTGTCTTTGATTTTTTGTGTGCGTTACGGATTTTTACAATGATTTTCGTCACGGATGTTACACACACTTTGCCTTGCCAGTTTCTAACCATTTTCAATTCATATTTATTCTTAGTTACAAATTCAAGCATTCCTTATCTAGCCTATAGTACGGTATCTAAATTTTTTGGGTTCAAAATAAAATGTAAAATAAAATAAATGCGATGTTAAGGGAGTTCTGAGGCTGGCGCGGAGACCAAGTTAGAAGCTAGCATTCGGGTTTTTTTCGGGGTAAACGGTTTATAACACTGTTATCAAATTTCACGTTATTGGTAGGCTAATAAAGAATAAATCTATGCTACCCAGTAGGCCTACGTGATTTCTAAATTACCTAATTCATTGATTTTGAATTAAAATTTAGTGAAATCACCGATATTTACTCCTTTTTGGTCAACTTCGGGAATTTATTCCAGTAAACAGATTTTTTTAACTCAAATTTGAAAACTGGATATCAACGTTTAAATCAATGTAAAACGCGTAGGTTAATTTGTTTTTATCCTAAGATAAATGGTTTGGTGGGAATTTCCAGAATTGGAATCCTTGTTTTCGATTTTTTTTTTTTTTGCGTTTTGGACTTAGGGCCTATGCCTCGCAATGGATCTTTAAGGCTTAATTATTGCAACCAATTGCGGAATAAATATAAAGTACTTTAATAAGTAACATCCATGCTAAATTTGGTAATGATATTACCAACCGTTCAGCAGAAAAATCATCAACACCTGTGTGCGCGCATTTGAGTTGGGCAAAGCTCGGCTCTTAAATCTTAACGTATTCCTTTATTTTATAAAATAATTATAGTTTCCAATATGTTATGTTTTATAAATGGTTTTCATAAACTTACAAATAGGTAGGGTAGTGTTGTTTTTATAATAATACAAACTTTTACAAACATGTAATAGGCTACAAATACTATCGAAGTTTGAAATAACCGTGACAAGAACCCTAGGCTACATTTCCCGTATTAAAAATCTAGACAAGAAAAAGATTTGGCTACACATCAGCAATTTTATTTTTAAATAAACCCCTTTTAATACAATTTATTGATCATATTTCAAGTGAGTAATCACATCACAATCTTTCAACAACATCCGCGACAGTAAAAATCCGTGACACTAATTTCTCAAAATGTTTAAAGCTATGAACAAATTAAAAAATGTTAAAGGTTAGCCTCCAAGTACATTGTCAAAATCACAACTTGTAGCAAAATATAAGAACTATTATACACCAAAAAACAAATTATTTGCCTTATTGTTTACGGATGTTTACATCACAAAAAAGATTACATTATTCATTAATAAATGGTGTGAATAATTACATAAAGACTTGAAATTCACAAATTTAGATTCTTCACCCATGACCTTAACTTATGAACTGCTTAAAAGGAGGGACCAGTGATTCTTTAGAACACCAGGCTGCCAACTTTTTAAAAAAATCATCTTCCACTTACACCAACAAAAGCTAAATTTCAATGGCAAATACAGACTATATTTTAAAAAAAAAAAAAAAAATTTTTGGTTTCATAAAATTACAGCATTATTGGATGAGCAAAGCAAGACTTCAATTTCCCTGACCCCCAAAAAATTTGCTCGGGGTTTTTTTTTTTTTTTTTTTTTTTTTTTTTGTCTTTTTGTTAACTCTTCCCGGGCAACGGCATATTCGATCTTGAAGAAATTTGAAGGACTTCGAAATCCTGAACTTAGAGGTGTATTTTTTGGGTACAATCGAAGAAATATTTCTATAAATATCTATTTTACGTTTTTTTTTCGATTTTTATGCTTTTTCGTGACTTTTGGGTTAATTCTGACCAAACGGGTGGGGCTAAACTTTCATTTTATCCCCTGGACATTAAATTTAGGTGAGTAGTCCTTTTGAAAAAAAAAAGTTGAAAAAATTAGCCAGAATCTTAAAAAATAAAGCTTTTGGGCCTAATAAAGTTTTTTGATTTTTTGGCGATATTTTCGTCCCTTTTGGGCAATTTGACCAAACTGGGGGGGCACAACTTCTATTATACATGGACATTAAGGTTATGGTGATGTAGCCCTTTTTAAAAGAAAAAGTTTAAATAGTTACCCAAAATCTATAGAAAAAAAGCTTTTAATATAAGTTTTTTTTCGGAAAATAATACCCCAATTTACAGGTAACAAAAGAAAAATTGACAAAAAATCAGCTACAATCGTAGGGAGCAAAACAAAGAACTTGCAAAAGTAAAGATATCCCATGCAAACTAAACATTTTTAAAAACTCATCCATCAAAGCGCGGGGCTTTAGCGTTTTCCTACCTTTCAAATAGTAAAAAATTTTTTTTTAAATTTTAAATTTTTAAATTTTTGTTTTTTTCCCTTTTGAGCCGGAGTGGCTGCAAGGGTTTGCTTGCTATAACAATGACGCCACACAAATGAAAAAATTTAAGCTTAAGTTTTCTCATTAATTAATTTGACAAAAAACTACTGATCGGATTTCGACAAGAATTCTTTGTAAAAATGCATCAGACTGTTTAGACAAGAAATATAGGCTACTAACTTTCTAGATAAAAAGTGCACTGAACAAAAATTTTACAGCATAGAGTAATATGCAGCGTCCACTTTTTCACGGCTCATCCGCACATCAAGAGTGCGTATTTTAGATAAAAAAACATACCCTGCATATTACTTAAAAACAAGCTAACGACTGTGTAAAAAAAATCGAAATAATCGCGATTACAAAGAATGATATATTTGCTAAATATTATGCATATCACTTTTTCACGGCTCATCCGCACATCAAGAGTGCGTATTTTAGATAAAAACACACCCTGCATATTACTCTATGCTGCAAAGTTTCGTTCAGTGCACTTTCTATCTAGAAAGTTAGTTTTGTTTCTTGTCCTAAACAGTCTGATGCATATTTTTAAAGAGGTCTTGTTGAAATCCGATCAGTAGTTTTTTGTCAAATAAATTATTGAGAAAACTTTAGTCATTGATAGTTTTCACATGTATGATGCGTACATTGTTATAACAAGCTAACGACTGTGTCAAAAAAAAAATAATCGCAATTACAAAGAATGATATATTTGCTAAATATTATTCATTTAAATATTGTCCAAATAATGAATAGAATAAAAGTTAGAGAGTGATAAGTGTTGCGCCGTGAAGCAGGCGTCAACTTGCAAAATGAGGATTTATACCACTAATTCCGCCATGTTGCCTCGTGACGTCAGTAGTCGGGTACAATTCAAGTCGTCAATTGGTTTGCATAATTGTCCATAAGGCTACCCTAGTTACTTGGTAGTACTAGGCCTATTGGTAAACAATAACAAATTCCATTGGTTTCAATTCAATAAACCCTACTAAAACAGGTACACGCACCGTGCCTATGGGTATTTAAAAAAAAATACCATGTATATACATATTACATGTACCTATATATTATATATACATGTACATTTTAAGTGGAAATAAAGCAATTATTATTATTATTAATACAAACGATTGCAAAATATTCCACTTGATTGTTAAATGTAAATGCTACAAAAGTGTGGACTCCTAGAGTCATAGTCTACAGATAGCGGGACGCCTAGGGTTGCCAACCCCGGACGGTCCCTTTTACCGGCACGCCGGTTTTGCCCCACTTGGCCGGTTGCCGGTCAGGTCCCTTCGACCGGCAATAGTGCTGCCGTTTTTTTTTTTCGTAAAAAACCCATTATACTAAAAATATTACTAAATATACACAAAAATCCCAAAATAAATATTTTAAAAACCATCCTAATCATTGTTTCCCAAATCCAAACCCCCACTTAATTAGTAAACATTGCTCTTCTCCACTTCCTCTTGGCCTAACCCGCCACCCCCTCACCAGACAGCGAACAAGGCAGTAGGCTGGCCAAAGACTGCCACACTGCACTACGGGTCCACTGTCAACGCCGTTCATACGGGAAGTTTGTGCACGAATCCGACGATGAAATTGACTCTCCGCGAAAAAATAAAGTCCAACAAGACTCCTTCAAGCAGCAAGATCAACTGCTAAATACTCATTCACGATTAGAAGTAAACTTGTTTAATTGATCATAAAAATTCCTTTAAATCTGTTTATGCTGTTTACGTAATATTAATTAACTGCTTTGAAAATCGTGACATGACAAATTGAAATTAAGACAAAAAAAAAAATTTGTGGTTTATTTGGAAATTAAAATCCTTAGGGCTAAATTACTAATGAATAAAAAATATGCCCATTGCCTACTCGAATTATGAATTACTCGGCATATCGGGGATGTAATATTAAATCTAGGCCTATTACTCAGTGACTTTTTTTTTTTTGGTGGTTTTCCAGTTTTGACTGCACAAAAATACATTGTTTTGGTATATCATCCAGCCCACCAATTTATTCTAAAACGCACCAAATGCAATCTAAAAAGCTGAATTTTAAAATTTCGTCTGCGGCGCTATAGTTGGGGGCTCCGCCCCCCAAACCTCCCGTGCTTGGTCCCTTTCCCACGAATTTACATGGAAGGCCGGTTTTTCCCGTGGTCAGAGTTGGCAACCCTAGGGACGCCTGAATAACGCCGAATGGAATAAACGCCGAATCGACGTGTGTAGTGTACTTGTCAATTTTCCTCCTAACCTTTCTTTTCCAACACAAAAGAGTAGCGTGGTACATACACTACACATGATCGATTCGGCGTTGTTCCTTTCAGCATTATTCAGCGCCCCCCAGATAGCAAGCAAACCGTGGTCACTTGTAAAAGGCAGATGGCGTTCAAACTTGGAAGCGAGAACATCCAAGCTATGGATCACGCCAATCAACTCGTCATTGCAGCGCGCTGAGGCCCTTCTTATAGCAACCTTACTAGGCCTATGGCATGGCAAATTTGTTATGGTAGAAGTTAGCTTCTAGGCCTACCTAAACTGTTTGGAAAATGTAGTGAGCGAGACAAGTGATAACCACCCTAATTAGGGATGCACATCGATACTTTTTTCATTATCGATTATCAAAATGGTAATGTTATTATCGAATCGACATTATCGATAATATTGATATCACAAACAAAGCCTGTGCCGACCTATGTGGAACCTCAAGTGTGACAAGTGTAAGTCAAAACAAAACAATCACGTTCCGTTTACTGCCTGGTTGTCTTCGATGTCATGTGTTTGGCTTCATTTTTCGACTGGTGGCTTATTTCCAAACATAAATCTCGAGTGTGACATCATCAGCCCAGCCAGTGTATGCCTATGGCACAACGTGAGATAATCTCCGTATTTAGAGTTGAGTTCGTGTCACTATTGACGAATTATTTGATATTTCGATAATCGATAATGAATTTTGGTTATCGATTATCGAAATAATATAATATCCATTATTGATTATTGATCGATAATGTCAATTATCGTGTGCATCCCTAACCCTAATCAATCATAATCAAGGGGCTCATGGCACTGGCTTCAACATGTCATCCACTGCCATCTGCTGATATCCATCCAGTACCAGTAGGGGTGCAATGGGGGGAGAGGGGGAGTGAGTCACAGGTTGCCGGCCATGCATGAGAGAGCACACCATACAGCAACAGTACGGTAGCCTAGGCCTAAGACACCTCCGTAGTGAAAATTTAGATAGGTAGGGCCATAGGGGTAGGCCTAGTTGTGTACAATTAGAATTTGAGCAAATGAATGGCAGTGGGTAATTTTGGGTAACGGGTAGGCCTTGCCTATCGGTATCAAAAACAAAAACAATTATTATCTCTTATATTTTTATTCATAGGTCTGTGGATTTTCTTCCTTGTATGAATGGCAGCAAAAACATTCTGCTGGTTCCGAGTTCATACTTCATGATGGCCCACCGTATGCAAACGGCAGTCCACACATGGGTCATGCGATAAATAAAATATTGAAGGACATAACGATAAGGCAGAAATTGTTGCTTGGATATAAAATTAATTACGTGCCAGGTTGGGATTGTCATGGCTTACCAATTGAACTGAAAGCTTCAGGCAATGCTCGGGACTTACCTGCAGTGGACATTCGCCATAAAGGTTGGTGACAGTTTAGGTTGACATTGAGCCTGCTAGTGCTATTATTGTAAGGATTAGACCTAGGCCCTATAGCATAATAGCCACCAATTAATATAAATGCAATCATGTGGTAGATAGCTGTAAAAAACGAAATAATATAAATTTCTTAGTGTAGATTGAAACTCATAGTCATGGGTGCTTTGTTTTGCAGCACGAGAGTTTGCGAGTAAGGCTATCGAACATCAGAGGGAAACGTTCCGCTCGTGGGGTGTCTTAGCCAACTGGGACAATGACTGCTACTATACTTCAGACAAGAAATACATCAAAGTGCAGCTGCAACTATTCTGCAACCTCCACAAGAAAGGCCTGATCTATCGTGACTTCAAGCCGGTGTTCTGGTCACCATCTTCTAGGTAGGGGTGGGATCGTGGAATAATTACAATTTTAAATACACCTACGGTTAAAATGTTGAAAGAGTTGTTTGAAACATGACCAATTAAAATAAGTGTCATTCTTAAATTTTGTGTGAAATTCATGTGACGCTAGGCATGGTTATATCTTACATTGAACCATAGACATAACATGCATTTTAGACTTTAGTTTTTTAGTTTGTTCTAAAGGATTTTTTGTTAGGCCTATATGTAGGCCTAGGCATTTGCCCACATGAATTTAAATAAACATTTTAAATAGGTCTCACATAAAAAGTAGGCCCTACCAGTAGGCTTATGCCTATTTAAAAAACAAAACTGTTAGACCGGGAGATAGGGCCTATATTAAAGAAAAACTAGGGTTACCATACGTCCGGTTAAAGCCGGACATGTCCTCTTTTTTTATGTCTGTCCGGGCGGTTTTTTCAAAATAATGCAAAATGTCCGGTTATTTCACCCAATTCCATGCAGAGGCGCATGCGCACCCTTCCGCCCCCTCACTTACCATCCACCGACCGTAAATCGCCAAATACGAGCAGCCGATCATGTCCGAGCGTGTCACAACACGCCAGGCTGTGCAGCAAGCAGTGTAAAGAAGAAATCTTTAATTTATCGCCATTGCCTATTTCGCCGCTCTTCATTCAAGCGGAATAAGTAGTCTTGTCAACCTGTCAACCCTTATTCCATGATGACTCGCGCCACAGACTTCGGGCAATGTTGCCGATAAGGAGGCTCCACTCCTTTCAACATAATAGAAAAACAATTTAAATGTGTCCTGTTTGTGAAGCGAGTTCTATTTGGCAACATCAAGGCACGCGTCTCCTCGTGGAGGGTCCGGCCTTCTGACGAAGGTATAATTGGTACATGAGTCGGCATCTTTGTAAATTTAGTTTCTTTGAGGGAAAAGCAGTGGCGATAAATTCAAGATTTGAGCTTTACTATCACGTGATTTAGTTACTATTTCCGTACGTTTCGTGCCTTGTGTCCACGTCGTACGGCGTACGTTAGGAAGTGTTTGTAGGCCTAGGCCACTTGTCTTAGTTTTGTCATAAAATGTAGTGTTCATTTTAAAAATAACTCCACAATTTAAAAGGCGTCGGCACCACTGTCCTTCCTTGACCCTTGTTCAGATCGCTCTAAACGCCACCCTGACGGTAAAAATGTCCAAAAAAAATTTCGCCTCCGATGGAGGCGCCTCCGACGCTCCGCCCAGACCCCTTGTAGTCCGCGAATGTCTGTGAACGACATGTCCTCTTTTTTACTGAGACACTTACGGTAACCCTAAGAAAAACACTACACGAACAATAACCACTGCCATACCTTAAAACACCGACCAAGAAGTGCATACATTTTCAAGAGCACCTGAGGAAGGGGCATCTTCCTCAGGCGCAAGGGAAGGGAAACTCACGCGCCGTCTCGTGCCTGAGGAAGGAGCAGATGCTACAAAATGTAGCCTACACACTTCTTGGTACCAGTAGTGTTTTAAATGTATGGCCATGGTTATTGTTCAAGTGGTGGGAGCCGTCTGCGGTGACACGTATAAGTAGGGCATTGGTTCAAAGTGTACGGCTCTACAAGGACCAGGGTTCGAATCCTGCATAAGGCATGATTTTTTGTAATCGTCCTTCATCGTTATCTTATCTATCACCACTTACTGTCTCGGAATACCCTTTAAGGGCTCTACTGGGACCCGTATATTTCGGTGTGTTGCAGTGGTTTCGTACTTCCATCGTATCTAACGACCCCAATTGAGATTCTTTATATTTTTTTTTTTATTCTACTCAGTAAAGACGTCCAATGAACGTGTGTTGGGTACTTTTCCAATATTGCCCTTGTTTTTTAAATAAATTTTTTGTTAACTTTTGGGGGAATATTTTAACATTTACCTTTTTTCGCGAATTTTTTAGCGTTCCCAAAGCATTTTTTGGAAAAAGTACTCAACACACGGGTAAATAGACACCTTTTAACTAGCATTCCTAAAAATCTGAGAATTTTTGGACAAGGGGTGTCCGCTGTACAATGGAAGTACGAAAGCATGTTTTCGGCGCTATTTTAGGCTTTTTTTGACTCCAGCAAGTGGCGCAACCTAGCGACACGAAGCTTTTTTCACCACTTTGAGTGACAGGTCATAAAATTTTTGGGTTAATAACTTGTTCTGATTGGCTGCATGACTTTGCTCGTGAACTACTGCAGGACACCATTTGAATCATTATGCATAGATCTGCGCATAGAATGCTATGCTTGGCGTCAATGTTTATTGCACTCTACAGACAATTGTTCGATACCGGAACATCCCAAATATCAATTTATTATATGTACAGGGACCAGTATGTTTTGAGTTCGATCCCCAGCGGGACAATTTTGTTTATTATTTTACAACACAACAGAATGAAACAATTATTAATACACCAGCCACGGCGCGTTATTACATTTATGCTTTCCCCTGAGTCTTTCAAGTTTTACTGCACGTGAATTGAAGTAAGATAATTTTTAGTGTATCGCCCATTGAAAGCGTGTGATGTTATAATATGAAAGTTGGGGGTGGAAGTGGGGGTGGGGGGGGGAGGGGGGTTTTCATGGCAACAAGCCATTTGTTTGGGTACGAACATAAACATCTCTAATAGGAGAAAAAATGGGTAAAAGCACGCGGAAAAACCACTTTCCATGATGATAATAAACATAATCTAAAACAGTATTTTATTCGACTTTTTTTGGCAATTTCAATTAACATTGTATATTATTATAATGGTTTCAAAACAGTTTTACCACCGGGGATTGAACCACGGCTGTCAATTAAGATGAGATAAGTCGAAAACAAAGTGGCTTATTGTTGGCTATTGCTTAAAATTTTAAAATTTTTGGTAGATGAAATTATATTTTTTATTTCAACCATGGCACGGGACCATTTTTATTTTGAAGTTAGGAAAATTAATAATAAAAAGGGGTGAGAGCATCTGCCCAGAAAATCAGAGGTTCGGGGTTCAATCCCGGTGGAGGCACCTTTTTAATTTTGTCTATGTAAGACTACCATCATAACAGCGTCATAGTCGCCAACTATAAATAATATCTGGACTTTCAAGCAAAAGCAAAGCGCTCTGATGTGAATTCGCCTTTGGTTCACTTGCACCCACGATTTTATGAAAATTTTCTCTTACTCTCTCAAAACTCTAACTCTTCTGGAAGGAAACAGGAATTAACGAGTTATGCGATAAGAATTTAAAAAATCAATCTGTTTTCCCAAAAATATAAACGAAATTAAAATCGTATTTCCTCTTTTTATTGGATAACTTAAGTTATCTGCCTATTATACTACTTATATTTGAAGATTTATTAAATATACGCATCAATCGCATCCCTACTGCTATTATTTTTGTGCAACATTCCCACAACTGTAGGCCGATGACAGCCACCGAGTCGTAAATACCAGTGTCAAGCGGACACCAGACGTTCATTTCGTTTCGAACATGCAGTGACCTTGTAACCGACGCAATTCTGTCACATCGAGATATAGGCAAATCTGGTTTATTTTCATTCAATTATTTTTCGTGACTCTGAACTAGTTATCATACTTAGAAAGTGTGTGATCTCCCATGAAAAATAAGCTATAAGAAGTGTTTTGGTGTAGGTGTGTAGGGTTAATGTTAAAAAAAACAATTGGTCACATGCGTGTTTATTATAGAATACGGTAATTGTAAGACATTTCTTGTTGTGGTGTAATAATATTTGACTTGGGTCGATGGTTTTTTTTATATGTTAACCTTGGCTTATAGTAGGGACTATGACGCTGTTATGTTAGTACTTTAGACAGAAATTAAAAAGTGACTACACCGGGTTTAAACCCCGGGGCCGGGGACTTAGCTGTCCGGGCTTGTCTTACCAACTGAGCTATGCAGCCACCAATTTAAATCTGTCTAATTCTTGGTCTTTTTTGTAATTTGTAGAGCAGCACTGAAAAAAACTAGAGAATACAAACCATCTCATAGCCCTAGAGTTGGGATATACGATGTTTAACCTTGGCTTTATAAGTAGGCGACTTTGACTCTGTTATGTTAGTACTTTAGACAAAAATTAAAAAAGTGACTACACCAGGGTTTAAACCGGGACCTTAGCTGTCCGTACATGTAATGTACAAAATAGACCAAGAATTAGACAGTTTTAAATTGGTGGCTGCATAGTCAGCTGGGGAAGAGCATAGCCCGGACAGCTAAGGTCCCGGGTTCAAACCCCGGTGTAGTACTTTTTGAATTATATACTCGTAAATATAAGTTTAGAGTCGTATATTTTTTCGTTGGAAAACAATGCAAAAGTAAGTCTAACGGTAATGTTTTTATACGGTCTATATTATATTTATAGTATTTATTAGTATGTATCAGGCCGTATTTACTTTTTTAATGGAACTTAATATTTGTGTGGATTTAATAAAATAAAAACATAAAATTATAAATTTTCCGCTCGAGATAGGGGGACCATTTCACGCAGTGATTGTGTTTGTTGTAATATGCATATTTAAAATATGAGTAGGGCAGTTGGAATTATTTTGTGTTCGATTCTACATGACCATCCATTATTTCGATGGCGCGTGTTTCAGTAGATCCCTTGTATTTACACACGCACACATCCCCACGATTGAATGTTTGTATAATTTTCTTTAGCCCTGAGAAGTGCATTGGTGGGTTATCATGAAACAGAAATTAAAAATTGTCTCCACAAGGTATATTATAGATCTCAGGATTTTCACTCTCCGGGCGGATTCCAACCAACTTAGCATTATAGAGACGACGTACCTATTTAGTATGTATTTTGCTAATTACAGGAATTTGTTAATTGAATATAGTGAAAACATTGGGACGCACTGCACTAGAAATAAAAACTAAAATAGGCTTGCATCCCGGCTTCGCCTAAGGCCTCAAGAAAATTTCCCCGGGTGAAACTTTCAGCTAGGATTGCTGGTGACGGGATTCAACCGTTTCCTTCCAAATCAGAGTCTCACGCGTTATGCATGAGCTACCTCTAACGGTTATTCGGTCAAAGCAAGCCATGCAGGGTTCGACAAATGCTATGTCAGAGAGCTGGAGACATGTCCGAAATATTTGTGGTCTGGAAAATTTGTTCCAAACGGACACAACAGAGAGGCGTGTTTTCGTGTAATATGCATTTGCCGCCTGCCGGCTGCCGCCTCGAGTGATCCAATAACACATTGCCAATGCCCGGCGATGAGTCATTCAACACTTTTAAAAAGTATAATTTATATACAACTTTTACGCACTTCTACCGACCTTCTGAGGATGTTTTATAGTACGTCAATGCAAGGCCGAAGGGAATAATGCCAGAGCGTTGATTCCATGTAGTAATAATACAGTGTTTTCTATATTCCAATGGACTTGGTTCGAGCTCTCATGCACTCATTGGCTTCATTACAGCAAAACGGTCACACCCGGGAATCGAAATCGAAAGCTGGGAAATTTAAGTTGTACTTTAACATTTACACAATGGTTATATACTGATCAAAATATCATAATTTTTGTTAACATGTGATTATAAAAGGCAAGTAATAATAAATATTGACACAACACATGAAGGCAGCAATTTTTTCATTCTGTATCAATGATGTACTTCGTTACGTATTTGACTTGCAGAGAAATGGTGTTGCTTTAAAATTTATTTATGCATTCTTGAATAGAGAAAATAATGTGAAAGGTTATTTCAAATGTCCGAGAAATAATAATATAATAACGCAAGTAAGCAAACATAAAAATATATTCGAAGAAATTCATTCCCTTTCATAATTTCAACACACTTACATTGGTGTTCCTTCTCCTTTCACAATTATTTTTCACTTCATTAATTAACCATACGTGCCTTGCTGTCGTTTTAGCATACGTGCATTACATTTTGGATGTCATTTGGGTACAGCTATTGGGTATAGGTTTTGAAGAAATATATTTGAATGAATTTAATGTATAGGTATATCATGGAAATAGTTTGTACGAATATTAAATATTTATGTTTCTTATTAGGCCGCCACCTACAGAAAAAAATGTCATAATCAAAAGGCCGGAGGGAAAAATTGACTTTTTTCATCTTTCCGTTCAATGCAGTCAGAAAAAATGGAAGCATAAACTCAATGATAGGTACTATTGTTGTACACTATACATACTGTACTTTATGGATACGGACTTGATAGAAGAAAAAAGTGACGAGTTTTAATCGTATTGAATATTCAAATGTCAAATGAAAAATAAAAAACAGACTTTCTTCAGAAGCCATTTCAAATTCCCATTCTTATATACCAGTCATCAATGGATCAGTGCATGGTTGCATCAGGAGGTGGCTTTGCACAGCTAGCTAAAATATCATCCTGATTAAAAATGTATTCATAACCATATCAATATTATGGTAAGCGCAATAAACGGCACGTTACACGTACGCACGCATAATAAATTGTAATAATAAGTAGATTAAAATATGTACCACCATGCCTCAAGTATGTCTTGTGGTCTTAAATCAGCGTTTCGAATATACATATACTCCTTACGGGCGTGTTTCGATTCCACAGTTTTCAGTCGGTAAGATTTATACACTTTTTTTCATTCATCACATACATTAAAACCAATTTGGGAATTTCCTGATCATAACATTTTCTCAATCACCCTAGATTCTAGCACCCTCTGTTGTAACTCGTCCACGGAGCGAGACTGCGAACGATGTAAAATAATGTGTTTCGCGCCTCGCGGACCGTAGACCGGACTCACGGCGCCGCACCGTATCGGAGAAGCTTCTGCAGTACACGTGCAGCCACAGACGTACATTGCAACTGCGGCCGTCTATTGGACGGCTATTTTTCGAATATTCTGAGTGACATTTGCGAAATCCCACCCCCAGTGCCTCTTTCAAGCTCCCATTACACCAACTTAGGCCTATGGCCAAACTCCGGTTGACTCTTAAGGCGAATCTATCGCCTAGCGTACAGAACAATAACTAACTAGTGCTGTAGACTCGAGTCGCGGCTCGGCGGATCACAAAAAGTCGATAAAACTGGCTTGAAAGAGTTCAGTGTTTTCCTGACAGAATGCGCCACGTAAAAAACCGGATATTGGGGGTTTTGAGGTGTGTGTGTATGTGTGGGAAATTTGAAGCGACCACGGTCACAGCTGCGACAGCGCGCCGAAGAATCGAGAGGCGAAGGCGATTTGAGTCATTGTATCCATTTAAAAGCGTCTCCTCCCCCCCCCCCCCACTCTCATGGCCCAAAACATCACACATCGCTCGTATAAAAAAAAACATGCGAATGAAAGGTCCTTTGAATGAAAATGGATATTGGAGCATAGCAGAAAACCCTATTATCGACTTCGTGAGACGGAAAGGAATGTTGAATTTTACTACACAACATGTCTTTACGTATTGGTATTTAGTCTGGCAGATAAAGAAATCAGTAGAGAATGATAGAAATGAAAATGGAAATGAAGGAAAAAAGTATATGGCGCGGTATATGGTAAAACGCTTGAGATTGAGATAACAAAAGATAGCGAGCGGGTAAAGAAAAGAGAAAGAACAGAAACTAGACTACTTGTGCCATCTCGTATTTATTGATTGTCCACTCAGTTTCAGCAAACAGTGGCATTTATTACGAAATTTGGTGCAAAATACAGAAATAACAAAGCCAATTGTCAAACCTAGCTGTGTATAAAGCCTGGGCTTTGGGGGGGGGGGGGGGGGGGGGGGGAAAAGCATAGAAAGGGTTATCGCGAGCAACTTTTAGGAAAATTACATAACCTAACCATCAAACATTTCCCAACAAAAGGCAATAAAATATCGTCCCTTTTTTATTATTCTTTATAAATAAAAGGAAATTTGTTTCATTTTACACTTTGTTTTTATGGTTGGGATAAGATTTTAAATTTATCAAAGTTAGCTGAAAGTTGTGCCAAAAAATTGGGGGGGGGGGGGGTTCACAACGCACGACGTTATTGTTATGTTAGCTAATCCCTTTTGTGCCAAAAGAAGAATACATTTATTTTGTAATTTCTGGATTGTGTTCATGAAATAAATAACTAAAATAACAGAAGAATAAATATTAATACAAATAATCAACTTTGTTAAATTCACACCGTGGTCAGGTGAAGTAGTAGTCACATCAGATATCTATCTACCTACTAACTATACCTATCTATCTAAAAAAACATAATACGGCCACCCACGCGTTTTTCCTAACGCTTTCACGATATTACAACGATATTGCCATGTAGACACATAGTGCTCTGTGTGCTCAACTGCTCATATTGTTAAAAATATGAGAGCATAGGGTGAACTCTGTACTCGTTTTCCAGGACATGTCTCATGTTTGGGGTCCTAAATCCGTGTCTGGGTTCTTTAAAAAAAAAAAAAAGGGAAATGTATGGGTTATCCTCTATTTCGAGGTTTAGTTGGGTAATCAAATTTTTATTTATTTATTTATTTTTTTAACGTCTATCCTATTCAGTTATAAAAACTGATTTACAAAGGAGGACAACAATTTACAAAGGAGGACAATTGAAATTTTATGTCCAATATCAACTACGTTTAGTCGGAAAAATAAAGTACTAAAAAAGAAATCCACCACTGCCAAACCCGCACTAGTTGCCCAGACCCCCCGTCCCCCAGACCCCTATTGTACCAGGATACATAGGGTTATGTTTGTGGTTATAAAGGAATCATAAGTCATCAACAACGCATATTTGAGTTAGACATCAAATCTTTTTTTTTTGGTTAACTCATCGTTTGTTGAACTACTAATTGTACCTACTAATTGTGTATACCTACTAATTGTGTATATTATGAGCCCTCGAATACTTCGTTTATTTGAGAAACCCCACAAGTCAATGACTTGTAGGGTAAAAAACTAAAAACTTTGAAAACTTGACTTAGATGGGGGTTTCTCAAATAACCGATTTTAAAATGTTTGCCCCCTAAAAAAAAAAAACAAGGGCTAGTTACGCCACTGGGTTTACTGATGATTGATTTATGGACGATTGGGGCTTGACCTTGGTCGGGTAGCACTGTAAGTAGTTCGATGAGCGAGCTCAGTGTGAAAGTCAGCGCGACACTTCTCGCATTTGAGTGTTGACCTTGCTACACAATGCTAAGCTATCATTCCATCGTAATACAACAGAAGAACGCTTTGTGATTGCTTTTTACTTTCGCCTTGATGATTGAAAAAATGAGGTTTTCGTATCGTTCACTAAGCTCATCCCCCTTATAATCAAGTAATAAATAACTAAAATATCAACAATCAAGTTTGTATTCAAATTTAACAAAAAAAGGGTTTTTTTATATAATATTATGCGCAAAATAGTAAGACTCGTGTAATGTACATTGTAATTGACGATCATGGTAGAAAAAGTGAAATGTGAATTGGAAAAGCAAAATAAAACATGCCCCCCCCCCCCCCCCTCGCCGGAAACCCCCGTCCCAATTTTTTAGAACTGACACCTGGCAAACCCTAAGTGTGGTTTGTGAAATGTCTTGCGTGGCATGTGCGCATATGTTAGGATAATAGGAACTTGGAACCATTACCAAAAAATAGCACGTCCACCGACGTCACTTGTCAGTTGACAGCTGTCACAGACTGAGATAAGAAAAACGCGTTCTTGCCTCTTGATTCATCACTGTGTGGTTGCATAGTGCGGTACGGGAGGGGGAAGGGGAAGGGGACTGCCAGTGCCCGTACTCACTCTCATTGTATCGTATGCCGCTTATAATAACATAAACAAGATAACAAGACAAGTTCTGTTCTGTCATCAGATTTTGTCTCGTTAGCTCGACAGTCGAAATATTTTGTAAATTCTAAACCATAAGAGCCATAAGTATAGAAAACGAAAGAAAACTAGCATAACAAATGTTAATTAAAAAAATAAATCAAGAAGAATACCCTACTAGAATAGTCATAAACAAAATTCAAAGAAAAGGTATACATATAATAACATACAAAGAGCATAACAATTTCTTTACAATAATGACACCGAAATGTAAAAAACAATGGTTTCAATAAGGGTTATTATATTTGTGTGTATAAGACGCTTTATACTTACTGTCTGAGAAATAAACAGGTCGGATCAAGTCTTGACTTATTGAGGGCGGGGCTGCTAGGGGCTGTATGAACAGTTTCTAGTTTGTGAGAGGGTAATTATATCATCAAAAGGGGATCAAGTTAAATGCATTTTTCGATTTCATATTTCCAACATTTACAATAAAACCTAGTCCCTAATTTATGAAACAAACATTGGAATGGTATCAGATCCAGAATTGACAATGGGGAGGGAAACCTGAGGTCAGTCTTCAAGCCCTAACTTATACCGTTCTAGGTTACAGCTCGAAAGGTATTATAAGTTTATAATGCTGATACAAATAATTTTAAATTTCATTTATAGGACAGAGGGATTCGATACAACACTGCTCAATGTACTTGGTAAAAAGCCGTTTCCATATATAAGAAAAAAACAATCGCTATGTTGTCTTTCTACAAGACTTGTATCAAAATTTATTCTTCAAACAAGTGACACATTATTAATTTTACCCTGTCATGACGAGTGACGTTAATCACAGCCAGTGGACAGTAAATATTGTCAGTATTGGGGTTGGGACCTAAACATGTGTCTCTCAACCGAAGATGTCACGATCATGCTTGACGTATTTACGCAGAGAACATACCAAAGTGGTTATTAAGGGTAAAGACGTCTGTTACTTTCGGTGAGGCTCTTAGACGCAATACAGGAAGGAATCGCCCGCAAAACGCTGAATACTAAAGATTGCACAATAAAAGTGCAAGTAATCGATTTGATAAAGTGCACTAACGCAAGAGTGCGGACTTGTGGAGAACAGAGAGAGACAGCGACAAACCGTGGACGGAGGAGGTCGGACAGGCAAAAACAACCGCAACGTGAACACAAATGTCCGGAAGAGTTCTTATGAGGATTACCGGATAAGAACCAGAACAAGGATAACCATAAGAAGAGGTAAAAGAGAGAAGCCCATCGCCCAGGGTTCGACATCAGGGTGTCGGAGGGGGCCAGTCTAAACCACATACCAGGAACCACAAGCATCCGGTAAGCCATGCAACCCATTAGTCAGTCTTTAGAGTCAGTAGAGGTATGAACCCACGGTCGCCAGACGGAACTCATGGGTTTTCGATCCTAGGCCAGAATAGGAGGGTCATTATTTTTCATCTTTAATACAGTGCTGGTCTCTTAAGGGATTCACGTCTACTTACTGTGTCTACATCCCCCTCATAAACCCCCACCTACCCACGATCTCTGGTCCGTGCTAGCTATTTAAGCCTAAAGAGTTACGCTACGCCCCACTTAAACACTCATTTGGCGATCACCACCCTCACCCAAAGGGGCTTAACTAGCTATGCGTGGACATGGTGGAGGCGCCGGATTTGTGTATAATTGCATTTTTGTGTACTGTGTACAAAATGGGTTTTGGTGGGTTGTTTTGAGGGGAGTAGATAGATACTCTGTGGGTGTCCGGGCGGGAGCGCGCCTGAGTCCGCGACCCGCGCAAGTAGGTGGCGGCCGGCGTGCCTCTCGTCTCGGCAAACCAGGTTAACCGTGTCGGTGAACTGCAAGCTCAGCATGGCGTTATTACGTACAGAGGGCTCACCTGAGAAGTATCGAGAGGGGGTCGATGATGCGGAACTTTGGATACAAAATTATGAAGCAGCGGCGTCTATGAATGGCTGGTCAGATGAAAAAAAAGTATTTCTTTTATTTTTGTTTTTGACAGGTGGTCAGTATGAATGGTATCTCTCTAAGACGTCGGAACTAGTCGGAAACCGTTGAGGGGGTTTGGGGGAGCGTCCAAAATTAGAGTGGTCGGCGCTCAAGGCTCATTTTATTAAAATATGGGGTGTTTACCGGGAGGATACTCATCATCAGAGTATTGTCGACCAACAGGTTCCTTGTTCGAGTCCAGGGAGCGCCACTTTTAGTCAACAAAAGGGTTTTTCATAGTTACCCTCAATTACAACAAGGACTGGACCCTCGGAGGTGGAGGTGTTACGACACATGGTGGCTACTTTGTTAAGCGAGAAGAAGGAGGGAAGAGTGGGGGGGAAAGAAATTCAGCACGAGGGCGTTGGCAGCCAGCAGGCTCTGAGTTCAAACCCCAGGATCTAACACTTTTAGTCAGCAAGTGGTTTTCAGTTTACCCTCAATCACAGCAAGGGGGCTTTCACTCTTATCCTCAATTCCAACAGGGGGCTATGGGGGCAACTAGCGCATTTCAGCAGGGGGCTGTGGGGCCCGCAATGGCATTTCAACAAGGTGGCTATCAACAAGGTCCTCAAATGCAGCCAATAGCTTTTCCCGTGCCTATTCCCTCTAATATGCCAATGCAGCAGGGGGTTGCTTCGGGACAGCAGCCTGTGGGTCAGATGGGCCGCGGTAGTAACTCAGATGTATCAGGGTGGTAATAAGCTATACCAAGGTGGTAATCAGGTGTACCAGGGTGGTAATCAGTTATACCGGGGGCAGTAATCTTAAGCCACAGGGTGACACTTGGAATACTTGGGTGTTACGAATGGTTGCAAGGGTCCAGAAAAAGGGGGAGAAAGCGTCAACCTATGTTTTTGATAAGGGTCGGCAGTGTGCTAAGGTGGATCCACGGATGACGGGTCAGGAAAGAGCTAAGTGGTTTTTTAAAGGTCTTTTGCCGGAGGTCCAAAATTTGGGCTGGTAAAATTTTCGTGTACGGATTATGATGATTTTTTTGGACATAATACAGCAGTGGGGGGATGAACAAAGAGGAATTTGATCTTTTAATGTCTCGTTTGGGAAATGGACCACCTGGTAGTGAAGCCTTCAAATGAACCAGTATTCATTTAAAATCGGAAGACGGAGAATTTAAGGGAAGAATTTAAGGATCTAGGGAGCGATAGTAAATGTCAAAATGCAAATTTGTCAGATAACAATTCGGGGGTTATTACGGTGCGATACAGGAGGGCCCCAGGGGTCAGGAAAGTATTGTCGAACGATCTCCTCAGTGTGATTTTGACAGAAGGGTAGTTTGTTTTTATTGTCGAGAACAGGGTCATTTTAAGAGGGACTGTGTCAAGCTAGCATTCGGGGCTCTTTCGAAGAGCACCTGTTGTTGTCTCGGGGGAGCAGATACCATCTTCTGTGCCGTTTACCACCGTTGGAGCGCCCTGTCGTGGAAAGTAGTAGAACTGGGGTGCTGACCGTTTGCAATAATAAAGAAATTTCTAAGGTTTTGTGTCCTGTGGTAAAGGATGGTGACATTTGATGATGACTAATAGCATTGAAGAGGTAAATTCTAAGGTTTTGTGTCCTGAAGTAAGGGTTGTGACGTTTTGGTGACGATTAACGGCAATGACAAGAAATTTTCTAAGGTTTTGTGCCCTGTGGTTAAAAGTAGTGACGTTTCGGTGACGATTAACAGCAATGAAGAGGCATTTTCCAAGGTTTTGCTTCCTGTGGTTAAGGGTAGTGACATTTCGGTGACTACTTATAGCAGTGACAAGGTAATTTCTAAGGTTTTTAGTTCTAAGATTGAGGATGGATGTTCTATGGTATCTACTACTCACGAGGATATAGGGGATGTTTTGTTGTCTAATAGTAATGAGGAGGGTAGTGGAACCGCTCACGTGGATATAGGGGATGCCTTGGGGATGTCACTGCTAGGTGAAGAGAGTAATACTTCGCTGTCTACCGTTCATGAGGAAGTAGGGGGTGCCTTGGGGATGTCCCCTGCTAGCTGAAGAGAGTAGTACTTTCACTGGGCCCACTGTCGATGAGTACGTAGGGGATGAAGTGGCGGTTTCGCTTCGTAGTGACGAGGGCGGAAGTGCAACAGTGCCTACGTCTTGTGAGGATAGGAAGGAACAGATGTGGTTGTTTGGCCCTATTGTGGAGAGTGGTAGGACATCCATGTCCTACGCAGCATTGGTTAAGGGGAGCGCCAAAAGGGTGTCATACCCTAGTATGGGAAGTGGTGGCACTGACGTACCATTATCTCTGCAGTTCAAAAGGAGTGGTAGCAGTGCTGTACAATTGCTATTGGGTTCAAAAGGGGTGGAAATGCCGTCTCATTGCACTTTGGCTTCAAGGGTGGAGGAACCAGGGGTGGTTCACAGTCCTATGTGTAAATGCATATTTTTACCATGGACTTAATTCTTCGTAGTTATACTGTTTGTGATTTCATTTGCGAGGTCTATATTAGCAGATGTGACTATGTTTTTTTCAGTGTCAGTAGTAGGCCTATGTATTCCGCTGAGCTAGTAATTGTCGGTCAAAGCCTTCTGAGTGAGGCACAGGCATGTGAATGAACATCGAGTCTTCTAATTGCTCTGCGATTAATTAATTGTTTGTTTTTGTCGATGCGGCAGAAGTTGCACATTCAAGATCTTATGTAAACAAAGTGGACGTGGGTTCTTACCAGACTTGGTGACGGTGAGCATGGCTGTATTAACAAGTAACAAGTATGTTGTTGTTTAGTAATTTATAAGTTATATTGTTTATTATATAAATTAGTAATATTTTTTTTCAATTTAGTAAAACAATTTTGTTAAATCATTCAGAAATACAGTAAATTTAATCTGGTTATTTGTTTCAAGGAGTTTGCATAATTGTTAATTGTAAAATTTATTGTTTTGGTCTGTGAATTGAGATTATAAAATATTCTTGCTGATTACGAATTATGCTGGCGAGTCGAGTCACGGCAGTAATGTTATGTAAAGGTCAGCTGTTTGTTATTGTGAACGAGCGAACTGTCAAGTGAGGGCACGTCGGTTTTTTGTAGTACGCAAATGGCTGTTCGTTTTTTATTTATGTTACAGTTGACGCGCCCCGCTCACTCGAATGGATATCGGGTGGAGGAAGGGAAAGCAGTACATGCCTGCGATTCTGACAGACGACGGAGAAGTGTCCGGCTCGTTCAGTCACAATGTCGGGACCACACTGACAAATTATTTTTGATTTTGAAAATCTAGGAATTTACCAGGAATTCCAAATGTTATTACTTAGGGAACTTGGACAGTAAATCTTAATGTGCTTCTATTTTTTTCATTTGAATTACGCACAAACAAATAATTAGCTAATTTTTACTTGTGTTTTTGTTCTGGTTTGTGAATAGACTAAGATATAGGGATTTTCAGGTTAAAATTATTTGATTCCTAATTCACAGGAATTATAGATTTGATTAGGAAGGTTTTTCTGTCGTAGATTCACGTCTTTTATATTAGTACCTGGATGTACATGCCAAAGGCGAGGGTTTTGAGTTTCGTCCGGAAAACGTGGGAATTTTTTTTTTTTTTTTCTTTCTTAACTAGGATTTTCAGCTTAGGGGTCCTGGTATGTTGGTTTCACTGGTTCTTTGGAGAGGATGTGGCGCCAAATGAAGTGAATCTTTCCAAGACAGAAGAGATCTTTCGGCCCAAAACAAAGGAAGAGAAACAGGGGAAGAAGACATCATCGCCAGAGGAAATGTTAATAGTCAATGGAGGTCTTCAAGCTACAAGCGGCCCAGGTCACGGGGGCGTGCCCTATGGAAGGGGGGGGCATGTCAGTATTAGGTTGGGACCCTAACACATGTGTCTACTCAACCGGGAAGATGTCACGATCATGCTTGACGTCATTTACGCCAGAGAACATACCGAGTGAGTTCATTAAGGGCAAGACGTCTAGTTACTTTTCCCGGGGAGGCTCATTTAGACGCAATACAGGAAGGGAATCGACCGACAAAACGCTGAATACTTTAAAAATTGCACAACTAAATAGTGCAAGTAAAACGGACTTTGATGAAGTGCACTGAACGCAAGAGTGCGGACGTTCGTGGAGAACAGAGAGAGACGAGCGACAACCGTGGGCGGAGGAGTCGGGACAGTGCAAACAACAACCGCAACGTGAACCACAAATGTCCTGGAAGAGTTCTTAGTGAGGATTACCGGATGAAGAACCAGAACAAGGATTAACATAAGAAGAGGTGAAGAGAGAAGACATCGCCCAGGGTTCGACATCGGGGTGTCGGAGGGGGCCAGTTAAACCACATACCAGGAAACACAAGCATCCGGTAAGCCATGCACACCCATTAGTCAGCATAAGAGTCATAGAGGTATGAACCCACGGTCTGCCAGACGGAACTCATAGGTTCGATTCCTAGGCCAGAATAGGAGGGTCATTATGTTCATCTTTAATACAGTGTTGGTCTCTTAAGTGGATTCACGTCTATTTACTGTGTCTACATCCCCCTCATAAACCCACCTACCCACGATCTCTGGTCCGTGCTAGCTATTAAGCCTAAAGAGTTACGCTACGCCCCCACTTAAACACTCATTTGGCGATCACCACCCTCAGCCAAAGGGCTTTAACTAGCTATGCGTGACACTATTGTATGTAGCCTAAACGTTTAAAGCATGGGACTTATAATAGTAACTAGCGTTGCGGGGTGATCTTAGTTGAATCGTTTATAATATTACTACTAGCGTTTCACAGAATGCAGAGGGATCTAGGCCTGTGCTCAATCTGTGGCTCATCAATAGAAGTTTTGAGCGAGCTAAATGAACGAATGTCAACACAAGGTGATAGTGGGGTGAGTGAGAGTTCTTTTGTCGACGATTAGCTGGGAGTGCATGTCAGCTAAAAGATGTTGACAATATTGAAGATTGAAGGAAAACAATAGATCGCAGATTTGATAAGAAGAAACTACCTTTTTTTTAAAAAAAAAAACAAAAAAAAAACGGTGCAGTTGCATGAAAGTTAATCTTTTTTCAATGTAGACGTAGGTAGGTAGGTGGAGTGCGAGTGCGATATGAGTTACGCGGTCTCAACTGCATTTTGGACTATCGTTTACTCTTACTACAACTGCAGCTGTGAAAGTGCATGCTTATGTTAAAATGAATTGATTTCAGCCCCTTTAGTTACCAAATACCGATAATGTTAGTTATCACCTATCCCAAAGTATAAACAGTGGGTCGCTCAAAACCTTACTATTATGCCCGGCGCTTTTCACCGAATTGTCTACTGTCGCTTGAACTTCGCGCACGCGCACTCAAGGTTACATCGCAGTTCCGGTCATCCGACCGAGTTGAGAAGACAACCCCTCACGCCGCCATCTGACGCGTTCAAACAATTTGACATCGGTCGTCGCGGGACGATTTTTCGAGGTAGTTACACGGCCGCACTAAAAGTTCCACTACTCAGCCAATTTTGGTGTATCATTTAATGGAAGTACTCGAATTGAAGCTGGACAGTCAGCGTATGTGATGAGTAAAAAATATTTAATTTTTAATAACATTTAAAGTAATTAGGTTGGTCAAACACACCATAATTCTAGGCACATTTCAAAGAAAAACTAAAAAAATCACAACAAATTAAACGGCATAAGATTGACGAATAAGAAAGACATCGGGTTTCTTTCCTAAAAGAAACACATTACATGTGACAAAAATTGCAGTTCATTCCAATCAGCATTTCTCTTGAAAGGAACTTTTTGTTTTAGCATTTAAAATTACCGGGACAGCCCCCAAAACACCCATTTTTTTTTTTTTTTTTTTTTTTTACTTTGGAAACATTGTAATTAATTTTTATTATACAAAGGGGAAAAAGTAAAAACAAAATCAATTTCGCGATAGATTCCCCTTAATGCGTTAATAGAGATGTCATTTCGCAACAAAAATCATCATCAGCGTTGGGACTTGATATGATTTTTTGATCCGTCATCAATGTCGAAGCAAAAATTGACTTGATTCAACATTGATTTGCCATGTTTAAAAAAAATTGCAAGGATTTTTTGGATGAGCAAAGCAAAGACTTCAAATTTTACTTTGTGTTTTTTGTTTGTTTTTACTTACTTTCCCAA
>JAMZAV010008786.1:0-26381 GCA_024449915.1 Sweltsa coloradensis | reverse complement strand
AACAATTGATTTTGTGTTTTTTTTTTTTGTGTTGTCCACACGATTCGGCTAACCGATACCCCATTACGATGAATTTTATGGAGACCTTCGAAATCTCTGAACTTAGAACTGTCACGTTTTTGAGCGCAATGGGAAAATTATTTCTCATTAAAATCGCAATTTTACGATTTTTTTTTATTTTTAAAAAAATTTCTTCAGCTTACCTACATGCTTTATCCGATTTTAATGATTTTTCACAGAACCTTAATTTTATGAATTTAGGTATTCGTGTAAAATTTGTGCGCAATCGAATAATTATTTCTTATGAAAATTTCAATATTACGATTTTTTCCTTTTTTAAAATACGATTAAGAAAACAAATTAAAAATTTAAGTTAATTTTTAATTTAAGTTAATTTTTAATTTAATTTAATTTAATTTTTAAAAAAATCTTCATTTTAGTAATGATTTTTTCACAGAAAACAGAAAATCCGCATAACACATGGCAGCTCAATGCACCAAATTACGCTCATCCAACAACGCGGCGGGACTTAAGCGTTTTCCTAGTAATAATAATAATAATAATAATAATAATAGGCCTAATAATAACGAATATAAAGTTTATAAGCATAAGCCCGCTTTAAAGGACATTTATTAATCACTGATAGCAGTTGTAATAAAAGTATGACCCGACTGGGGAAAACTAACTGGTTTCCCTAGTACGGTCATACTTTTATTACAACTGCTATGAGTGATTAATAAATGTCCTTAAAGCGGGCTTATGCTTAAAAACTTCATATTTTCATATTCATACTACCCAACTCATGGGAGATGAAAAGTGATTGAATTTTTTCATGTGTTCGTTCAGTAATGACAGCTACATTGCATCTTCTATTCGATTCATATCATGGATGTCAACAGTCACAACAAATAGCAGTTTAAGGCTATTCCACCGCGTTTTTCTATTTTCCAAAATATGCTACAAAGTTAAAATATAGTGAATGGCTTTGAAACATGGCTATTTTAGAAAATCAAAAATATTTTTTCCAAATTTTTCTGATCCGGTACACGGCCAATATCGCCACCTCAAAATAATTTCAAACTTCAATTCGCCAGGGCACACCATTCAACGTACGGTGTTGTGCTTTTGTGACATTAATTTTTAACTGTTTTTCTATGGACTGCCTGAGAGAAAACAGATTTATTTCAACAATTGTCTTTCCAGCGAATTTTTTCGTTTGGCGGTATTTTTCACCGATTTGTACCGCCAAACGAAAAAATTCGCAGGAAATACAATTGTTAAAATAAATCTGTTTTCTCTCAGTCAGTCCAAAGAAAAACAGTTGAAAATTAATGTCACAAAAGCACAACACCCTACGTTGAATGGTGTGCCCTGGCGAATTGAAGTTTGAAATTATTTTGAGGTGGCTATATTGGCCGTGTACCGGATCAGAAAAATTTGGAAAAAATATTTTTGATTTTCTAAAATAGCCATGTTTCAAAGCCATTCACTATATTTTGACTTAGTAGCATATTTTGGAAAATAGAAAAACGCGGTGGAATAGCCTTAATGAAGGTGTGTCTTATGTCTCGGTAGCTCAATTGGTAGAGCTATGGAGCGTTAAGCCAGAGGTTCTGAGTTTGTTCCCCAGTCGGGTCATACTTCTATTACAACTGCTATCAGTGATTAATAATAATAATAATAATAATAATAATAATAATAATAATAATAATAATAATAATAATAATAATAATAATAATAATAATAATAATAATAATAATAATAATAATAATAATATTATTAATACAACAACAATGTAACCTCAAATAAGACAACAATTTATGATACTAACATAGCCTAATATATTCAAATAGATAGGCCTAGCATATTTTATTTTTTAAAAATGAAAGGAAGTGATTGGCAAAATGCCAGAGTGTGCCACTCGGCGCATATATAATGGGAAATGCAGGCATACGAAACCAACAATACTTTCCAGCATTGAAAGATTGAATTACTAAGTTTTAACTAGAGGTAGGCGTTCCTAGTTTATGAGGCATCAAATAAATTAATTCATCTCTCTACGTACTTCTTCAGCAGGCATTTTCTCTTGGATTTGATTTGGATTTTCGACATCTTCTTTATAAACAGGTTCCTCATTAACATCTTCTTGTACATTGTCATTGATGACAGCTGTGAAAAAAAATAGAAATAATACGTAACTGGAATGAAAAAGTGAAGGACTATGGACCAAAAAACAATATGTTTATCACGGACATTTAGAACAGTTTCCATGATTCGACAACAGTATTGTGGCACTGTAAACCCAATTAAATTTAGCCTAAGTGAAACGATTTAGCCACCGTCTCCTAAATATTAGATTTTAGGTTTATTGGTTTTAGCATCAGCTGGAATAAAACATAATGGTTTAAACCAAAATAGGATTAGAGCATTTAGGTACCGGTACCACAAAAAGATAACACTGTTTCAGGATCAAAGATTCTCGTTCTTTTTTTGCATCAAACTAAAGTTAACAGTTTTAAGATACAGTTGGTCTATATCACAGTGTTTATCAACATCAAATAAACATTTTAACCTGAAAACAAATTGTTTAACCGGTTTAACTCGTGTGATAAATGTAGTGAATGAAATGTATTTATTTATAATAGTCTATTCGACATCTCCAAAAACACTTATTTACAAGACAATCATACGCCTAGCTCTGTATACAGATTTTTGCTGCACATTCCTGTGGGGTAGAAATGAGAGATAGGTAGGTATTTACATTTTAGCCTAGATGTAGGCCTATTAGAAAAAATTACACAATAGAGGTATGAGAGTGATTTCGATATGGTACATAATAAACGGAATATCAGATATACTAAATAACAAGAATTACCTACATTGTTTAATATTTAAAATGACGAAAGGGAATATGCCCACATATCTACTAAATACAGAAGTATGATTGAATACTATTGTAGTATTAGGAACCATGATCATAACACAAGAAGAAATTGTACCAACATTATTGTGGAAAGATAAATAAATTGGCAACTCATTAACACGTTTTTTAACTCTAGGTAGGCCTACCGATTAATAATAAATTACGTAGTATGGGAAATAGGCAAGTTCCCCTCATTTCCTATGTTATGTGAGGCTCATAGGAATGTGTTATACAATCCAAGTAGTTACTTGCCCAATACAAAAGTTACGAACACAGTATGCTTAATCAGCTTTAAAATTCCCTGGGTGAAGTGTGTGTTGGCAAGGAATGTACATTGCTGACTAGGCAGAGGTTTGTTATTACAAAATGACGTAGGTACCATAGTCTGTTGACTAGTTAACTCTGTACTGCAGGTTTTAAAGGGATGTTGAAATAAACCGTGTAGGGATCAATGTCTATTTCAAATCCCAATATAGTCCCATAATCGAAAGTCAATCGATGTTAACACTCGACTTGGGCTATTATTGCCAAAATGTATGAAATCAATCACTACTATAGGTGGAACCAGATAAGGTGGTGGTCGCCGAGGGATCGCAGCACTGTCGTCCACGCACTATGGCCACAGGATCGGCAAAAAGTAAATAAAATAACGGTCTCTAAAACTGCTTTCGGAGAAAAACATGACTATTTTAAAGCCAAGCCTTGCCCAATAGCCTATATCCTAAAAATAAAGTATTTATGAAGTGTACAAATAAAATCAAGACATTTTGATACTCCTAAACATTGACATCACATCTTGCGAGGTTGGCATTATAAACAGCTGGAACTTTGGACACACCATTACCAACAAGGCAAAAAAACACTTTCGTAATCGTGATTACTTAAAATCATTATTTCGCTAAAATACTGACTCTGTGGGACGAACTACTTTATTCACAGCTTATAAAATGTTGATTTATGTGATAACATATCACGATAACATGACCAAATACGGTAGGCCCTACCTAATGCCAGTTATGTGTAAATTGTCAACGTTGGCTTCCGTGCTCTCGCTTGACCTTGACGGCCGCCAGCTTATCTGGTTCCACCTATATAGTAGTATAATTGTGTATTAACAAAATAACTTATTCTGTTGAATGATTATGCTCAAAATCTGAATTGATAATGAATGAGATTCCAGAGCTCTGTCACCACATTAGTATAATTATTATTGAAATTGCATGTACCCTAAAATAGCTTTGAGCTAAATAAAGAATGAACTGAAATGAAGAGATATGTAATTGATTTATGAGAATAAATCCAGGCTAGTAACACTAGATGGTTTACATAATAGAAGTGTAAGTTAAAATGTCCATGCATATACCCTAGTAGGGTTGTGCAAGCCTCAAATTTTCATTTGTAAACGGTGACTTTGGAGCCGTCCTAGCAACGAAGCACATAATAAATTTCAGAGTTGTTCTGAATCGGCCTTGTTGATTCTGGCGTTGATTCGCGGGTGTTCGCACTGTCCATACCACTGATTGCTATATTTCCTATTAAAAAATATCGATCTTTGGTTGGTTATCGCTCACTCGTCGATTGCGTCGGGGCCTGCAGGGTTGGCTTGGTCGCTTTGATTTAAAGTCCCCCACTGAAAATCAGTTATATAACTGAGTGGGCAGACTCTAAATAAAATTTATTTATTATTTATTTATTTCAAACTGAATCTCCAACCTCTTACGTTTAGAGTGCGCAAACCATGAACCGAACCTTTGAGTTGAAAGAAGTTGAAATAAATAAAAAACATCACAGCACATCAGCAACATAGGCCTAGGTGTGGAAAATATGTATGAAAAGTATAGTGATGTAAATTTATGTATTCATGAAGAAATGTGTAGGCCTAGGCCCTATGTGATACGTTACGTACACTAGGAAAACGCTTTAGTCCCGCCGCGTTGATGGATGAGCTTTTTTTTTGTAAGTTCTTTGTTTGCGTAGGACCACTTTTCCTTTGCAAGTGCTTTTTGAATGCATTGTAGGTGATTGTTGTCAAGTTTCTATTGTTACTTGTTAATTGTTAAATTATAACCTCAAAAAACTCATATTAAAACCTTTATTCTATGGATTCTGGCTAACTTTTTCTTTCAAAAAGCAATACATAACCATTACCTTAATGTAAATGTAAAATATGAACGTTGTAGCCCCACCCGTTTGGTCAGAATCGGCCCAAACATCACGAAAATATCGCACTAAAAATCGAAAAAAATTGTAAAAGTACGATATTCATGAGAAATATTTCTTCGATTATATCCAAAAACAATACACCTCTAAGTTCAGAGATTTCGAAGGTCCCCTCAAATTTTCATCAAGATCGCATATGCCGTTTTCCCAGTAGAGAGCGGGAAAAAAAAAAAAAAACACCCGAGCTAAATTTTTTGGGGGGGTCAGTGAAATTGAAGTCTTCGCTTCGCTCATCCAACAATGTAGGTATTTCACTAAGGTAAGTGCTTTTTTTACGAGGTGAAATTGTGCTTTACTTTTCCATCCATAGAAAGGGTCTCAAAGGCTAAGATACGGGCACAGCAACATCTATCTGGCCAATTCGACGTTTACCAAGTTACCAGATCAAATTTTTCCGAGAGCAGAGCATGTTCTAATTTTTTTCTGGTAGGCCCCTACGTTTTTCACTTAAGCTTGCTCTTTTGACAACCCTGTAACTGGTCAACAACATATCATTAAATAATATGTAGGCTATTCAGGTCACAGACAGAACGCTCAACGGATTCACTTACGTAGGCTACTTTGTCTTTGAATGATTAGTCGTAGCTGGTCCAATAATGCGCCGTTCGCTTTAAACTGTTCCCTCAGGGATCCTTCCAGCCTCTTAAGATGCTCTTCAACCTTGGCCTCTCTTGCTGGTTTCTCAGACTTACCGCTGCCGATTGGTCGGTACAGAAAGAGGAAGTAGGTGACGGAAGCCCATAACAACACAAACAGAAATCCATACCAAACTCGACTTTTAACACGCATGGCAATCCGTCGCTAACATCATCTAGAATTGACAATAAGAACACATAGTTAATACCTATTCAATTTAGCCTAATTAATCGGGAAACACTCCTGTCACAGGTGTAATTTATTATGGAAATCAATCCAGAAATTACCAAATCCATCTCAGCGGGGTATCAAACCCCAGTCTCCTGATTGCCGATCGGGTGCTTTACCCCAAAGCTACAGGGACAGTTAACTTTAAAACTAACCGTCTCAGTAGCTTAAAGGGGAAAAGCACTCAATACCCTGATCGAGAAGGATTTTTTTTTAGTTTTCTGGATTAATTTCCATATAAACACATAGACTAGTTATGTGAGAAACATGTAGAGATAGGATAGGAGACCAACAGCTTACCTGAAGTAGAGTAGGCGCGCCGTGATAGAAGACATAAACACAAATAAACAAATACAACACTACATTTCAAACGTTTCGGTCTACGTGACCTTCCTCAGTGAGTAGGGAAGAGATACTGAGGTGAAAAACTAAAGCTAGGTAGCCGTTGGCTGGGGTGGGGGTGGGGCGAAGTGAAAGATGAGTGGGGGGTGTGGAATGGGTGACAGGGAGGGGGTAGAGAGGAGGAGAGGGAGGACTACCTAAGGTTTAAGTTAGGTTTGTGGCACGATTTGCAAATCCATTGGTAGGCCAGTTCCCATCTTCTCAGTTCTCCATCGTGTACAGTGGGAGGGAGTGACCTGATGACACAAACTGTGAAACAATTTCACGAAGGGAAGGCCATGCCCATTAGCATGCAATGCCACAGGTTTCTCGAGGTTCTCCTCTCTTACATCCTGTCTGTGCCCATTCATTTGGGTTCGGAGAGTATTAGTGGTAAGTCCAACATACTCGGCGGGACATCGGGTGCATCGAAGTTGGTACACAATGTTGCTAGTGCCACAGTTGTTGTTGTTGCGTATGACATAGGTCTTATTAGTGAGGTGGGCAGTGAAGGTCTTGACTGGTTCATGCATGGGGCTCGTCTTGCATCTGGGTCTGTGGGAAGGGGAGAACCGTGCATGGCCGCTTCTCCTTGTTGGACCTTCTGTGGATCTCTCCTCACTAATAAGTCACCCAGGTTGGGGGGACGCTTAAATGCCACCCTAGGGATATTCTGGCTAAGATCTTGGGTCATGGGTGATGCAGCCAGGATGTGACTCCCCCCTTGAAGGATGGCATTTAAACGTTGGAGACCAGGGTGCCACCTGGTGACTAGCGGGACGATGTCGGTCTTGGTGTTAGGTTGGGTGGGTGGTGGTGTGACGGTGTGCTGTCTGGTCAGGCGTTGATGGACCTGTTCCTCCGAATAACCTCTGTTAACGAAAGCACGGAGTATCTTCTGGAGGTAGCACTCCAGATCTTGTTCCGTGGAACAAATTCTGCGACCGCGGGCAGCCAGCGAGGAGGGTAGGGAACGTTTCGTGTGGGCAGGGTGGCAGCTTTCTCTGTGTAGGTACAGCTGTTGGTTGGTAGGTTTGAGGTGAACCACTGTCCTGATGATCCCATTCTCCAAGTGGATGTCGTCGATTCCTAGAAAGTTGACTTTCTGCCCAGAAGAGTCTCACGTGAATTTCACCGGATAATTGCTGTTCAGAGTCTGAAGCGCCACCTTCAGCGTGTCTTCTCCATGGGGCCAGATGAAGAACATGTCATCAATAAAGCGGAGATAGCACAGTGGTTTGAGAGGTTGGCTTGCCCAAAAGTTTTCTTCGAGTCGACCCATGAATAGGTTGGCATACGATGGGGCCATCCTGGTACACATCGCAGTGCCCTTGACCTGGATGTATTGGCGGTCAAGGACTCTAAAGTTATTCATGGTGAGAACCATTTGGGCAAGAGAAACTAAGAAGCGGGTGTTGGGTTTGGTCCCTGGTGGTCGTTTGTCTAGATAGTACTCTAGGGCTATAAGCCCATGGCCTATAGGGATGTTGGTATAAAGTGAGGTCACGTCAACAGTGACTAGGATCGAGCTAATAAGCTCTAATAAGACCTATGACATACGCAACAACAACAACTGCACGGCACTAGCAACATCGTCTACCAACTTCGATGCACCCCGATGTCCCGCCGAGTATGTTGGACTTACCACTAATGCTCTTCGAACCCGAATGAATGGGCACAGACAGGATGTAAGAGAGGAGAACCTCGAGAAACCTGTGGCATTGCATGCTAATGGGCATGGCCTTCCCTTCGTAACTTGTTTCACAGTTTGTGCCCATCAGGTCACTCCCTCCCACTGTACACGATGGAGAACTGAGAAGATGGGAACTGGCCTACCAATGGATTTGCAAATCGCGCCACAAACCTAACTTAAACCTTAGGTAGTCCTCCCTCTCCTCCTCTCTACCCCCTCCCTGTCACCCATTCCACACCCCCCACTCATCTTTCACTCACCCACCCCCACCCCAGCCAACGGCTACCTAGCTTTAGTTTTTCACCTCAGTATCTCTTCTCTACTCACTGAGGAAGGTCACGTAGACCGAAACGTTTGAAATGTAGTGTTGTATTTGTTTATTTGTGTTTATGTCTTCTATCACGGCGTGCCTACTCTACTTCAGGTAAGCTGTTGGTCTCCTATCCTATCTCTACATGTTTCTCACATGATCCAGCCTTTTGGCATTCCTTTCATCACACCACATAGACTAGTTAGTTTAGATAGAGTAAGGTCAAGACCATGGTGGTGGTTGTGGTGGTGGTGGTGGTTGTGGTGGAAGTCATTTTGTAATGTAGGTAGTTACTAGATACCATATGCTTGTACAGTTGAGTCTAATTAGATCTACAATTCAGACCCAGGGCCTACCAAAAAGTTCTTACTATCATAAAGAAGAAGTCTAAACTACATAGCTATAATGGCCGACAATTCAGTGGAGGAGCCTATGGCCACGCTTGGCAAGTCGTTTTCAAGACCCCTAATGTTGCCAATCATTGCTGTAAGGTTGACGAAGGTTTCAATAGAATATTGGTTTACTGCTGTCAGCCACTCTGCCAGATTCATTTAAATTCACAACTCGAGAAAAGGTACTGAATTCATCCATGAAGGCCTGCTATACCTAGTAATATTATCTATGGTTTACTGACTATGATCCTGAATGCAATGATTTAGATATGATAAAATAAAGTTTTATTTCCATGAGTGACACAATGGTTGTACAGGCGAGGCCACCAGCATTAGATAGCTACATTGCATTTTACCTTGACCCTTGTTAAACATGGGTAGGTAGGCCTACCCAGGTAAGGTAGGTATATAGAATGTAGTACCGGTACATAGGGTACAAAAACATAACTTATATAGTGTCGGCTCAGAAGTTATGACATTTCCTAGGCCCTAGGCCTAATAGTGGGATCCTGTGATTCAAAAAATTAATGTAGCCTACAGTATGCTTGGGTCATGGGGGGTGTATTATGTTGAGGAGTGGCGAGTGGGCAACAGAAGTATGAGGCCAACCAAACAATTTAAAATGTGGATTAGACGGTACCTAGGCCCTACATATAAGGAGAGAAACTGGACGACCGAGAGCAGGTATGGGTTCAGGATGGGGCTATTCCTGTGAGACCAAACTGCTGGGGCTGGTTAATGAGTTAGTTGGCCGAGTTGATAAGGGAGGGAGGCAAAGTGGAAGCGGTCTTTATAGACTTTGAGAAGGTGTTCGATAAGGTACCCGATGGGAAACTGCTGGAGAAAGTAGAATTGTTAGTAGAGGTAGGCTAAAATTCCTTTCAGTTTGGCTCGTCGGCGCCTGAGGCTAGGTTAACCTAGAGAACCTCCCTTAGAAACCGGTTTGACTGCTGACAAGCCGAACTGAAAGCCACTGTACGTAAAAATATTGTTTTGTGAATAGATGCTACACAGCGCTATTTTCCTTCTTAAAACTAGGGATTTCCAGTCCTATTTAATTTAATTTTACATAGTGTCCATCATTTTTTTATATAGGCCTAGGCCTACAATTTTATTCAGTTGCTCTTCGTAGTTCAACCTTGATTAGGCCTACATAATTAAAAAAGAAAAAATCATATGAAAAAGTAAAAAAACTTCATACGTGTAGGAAGGACAAGTTTTTTAAAGTGGACAAAAAAAGATGCTACAAAACGCTTGAAAATGCTACCGGTACCTAAGGGATGAGTGGGTAATAATCTGGATTAAGGACTTCCTTGCAAACAGGTGTCAAAGGGTAAAGGTAAAAGGCGTTCTATCGGATTCGGAAGAGGCTTAGTAACGTCAGCAGGGGTCCCACAGAGCAGTGTCTTCTTGGGCCCACTCCTATTTGCCATCTTCTTCAATGACATAGCAAAAGGAATGGGAGCTAGAGAACATCTCTTTGAGGATGACTGTGTAATAAAAAGGCCTACTAATTTATATGGTAATAATAAGGAGTAGGCCTATCAATGACGTACCGTAGGGAAACTAAGGCCTGGATGATATGGAACTCCTGGGAGTATGGGTAACCGAGAACGGCATGAGTCTCAATACCGACAAATGAAAGTAGATTCGCTTTTTTAGGAGAAAAGAAGGCCCACTTAGGAATGGATCAACTCAAATAAGGGGAAAATCCTGGAAAGGGTACTATAGGGCCCAGGCCTAGAGATAAATTATGAAATATCTGGGCATCTGGATCCACCCCCATCTCAAATGGGAGAATCACATCAAGACGGTGATCGGGTGTGAGAGAAAACTTAAAGGGGCAGGCAAAGATCTCAAGGGCAGGCTTATAAAATAGGCCTAGCCGGGAAGCCACAAGGTGGTCTTTAGTATTCTGGGCCTCAATTCTGACCAAAAAAACAAGATGACGAGTTGCGTATACTGGGCCTCATATCAAAATAATATAGTTTCAATTATAGTCAATCTGTGCAAACTGGGTCTCAATTTTGTGAATATTAAACGACAATTTAAGGAATCTGGGTCCTAATTAATCTCGAAAGAAGCAGGGTAAAATATTTTTAAAGTCTTATACATTTGAAAATGACCAAGTACGTATTGTGGGTCTCACTTTGGTACGAGCGATCGCCGCTAGGTGTCTCGCCGGTTGTCGTTCGCGCACGACTATTTTATCGGCTGTGAGCATGCCTGCAGAGCCCGCACTATTCAAACAGCACATTTTGTGACGACTGATGTATATTATAAGTTTTATAAGGTACACTATTCTTGGTATATTCAGGATTAAAAGGACCAGAAAAATTATGAATTACTGTCTTTTTTGTCCTGCCATCTGCGGTGTACGGTGTAGAGCATTGACATGTTATTTTGTTCCAGTGCAAAAAACACCACCGTGTCACAGTTTATAGCTTTTTGAAATTTGTTGTAAATCTACACGTGCATACTAATATACCAATAAATCAAAATATTCGATTGACATTAAAATAGTTTTCCAAAATCATTATAAGACAACTCCGCAGTCACCGTTTACGTACACAACATAACCGTCATAATGATTGATCAAAGTTTGTGGCAGAAGCTAAAAACTTCTGCCTGGAACGGGATTTGATTCCCAAACTTTCTATATTTTTGGAAACAAGTACACTAACCGCTGGACCAATGAGCCACACAGGAGCACACCAACTCTGACTTCACTTGCTAAGGTCTATACATAGATATTGAACCCCTATATATGGGGGTTCAATATCTATGGGTCTATATACTAGGAAAACGCTTAAGTCCCGCCGCGTTGTTGGATGAGCGTAATTGGTGCATTGAGCTGCCATGTGTTGTGCGGATTTTCTGTTGTTCTGTGAAAAAATTATTACGAAGTCGAAGAATTTTTTAAATTTAAATTAAATTAAATTAAATTAAATTAAATTAAAAATTAACTTTATTTTTGTATTTTTTTTATTAATCGTAATTTTTTAAAAAAGAAAAAATCGTAAAATTGCGATTTTCATAAGAAATATTTATTCGATTGCGCTCAAATTTTACACGAATATATTAATTTATAAAATTAAGGTTATGTGAAAAAATCATTACAATCGGATTAAGCATGTAGGTGTTATAAGTCGAAGAAATTTTTAAAAAATAAAAAAAATCGTAAAATTGCGATTTTCATGAGAAATAATTTTCCGATTGTGCTCAAAAACGTGGCAGTTCTAAGTTCAGAGATTTCGAAGGTCTTTAGAAAATTTCATTGCAATTGGAGTATTGGTTCCGTCATGAAACGTGATATGAATTTGAAAACTGTCACAATCGGGGCTGACAACATAACAAATTTGGTTCGGTATAAAAACATTCCTTTTGTGTGAAACAATGAGTTAAACATGCTGAAAATCACTTTGCGGAGTTAGTAGGAACTCCTCCTCCTCTTCCTTGATTATTGCGACGTTGTGTACAATGATCTATGTGGACCTCTCTATTCGTCTTCACTCTTCAGAGAGCTCAAAATGCCTGTGTTCGTTTCATCTTTGGTATCAAAAAATATGATCATATTACCCCTGGATTCAAAAATCTTGAGTGGATTCGTCTAAATGACCGTAGAAATCTACACTCGATTTGCCTTGTTCATCGTCTGCTCTCAACATCAACACTTTCGTATCTAGCATCTCATTTTCAATACTTCTTCTCAAACCATACCTTCAACACTAGATCTAGATTAGGTACTCAGTTAACATTTCCAACCCATAGAACCAATCTTCTTGACCACTCTTTTACAATAAACGCTATTCGAGTCTGGAATACTCTCCGAACCAGCATCAGGGATGTTTACGGAATTAGTAACGACACTTTCAAGCGTAAAGTATATCAACATTACTTGAGTAATTATAATTAATTAGCAGCTATAAACATCAGCCGCTACAGCCTTTGTCAATGATTGAGTAATGCACACCACAACCTGCTCCTGCTCACTTTGTATTTCTGCACACAATGGCTAAAGCCATATTAATTGTGTACTTTTGTGTGAATGGATGAATGAATGTTTCTTAAGCTATTGTAGATTTACATAAATAGATTTAAAGCCACAATTTGCAATAATGTTACTCCTAATGTATTATTTCATAATTTAGTTTGTTTTAGTTATTTTAGTATGATGTTAACATTATTTTTAGGTGATCATAGTATTTTTTAAAAATTCATTATTTTTATGTAATCCTGTAATGTCGTGATTTGTTGTAATTCGGAAGTGGTTGGATGGAAGAGAAGGCTTAACAGGCCTTAATCCCGCCATCAATAAAGACGACAATCAAATCAAATCAAATCAAATCTTCCACCTACCTACAGGCTACAACATTCCAATTTTTTATGTACGTACTTTTGAAATAAAGTTTTAGAAAGTTAGCTGAGAGGCATCGAAATAAAAGTTTTGACATTTAATTGGATGAGCGTAGCGAGCGAAGCGAAGATTCCATTTCACTACACTGGAGAAAAAAATCCGGAATGTTTTTTTCTTTTTTTTCTGTATTTTTGTGTGTTTGTTAACACGATTCCGGCTAAACCGATACTCCAATTACGATGAAATTTTATGGAGGCCTTCGAAATCTCTGAACTTAGAACTGACACGTTTTTGAGCGTAATCGGAAAATGATTTCTCATGAAAATCGCAATTTTACGATTTGTTTGGATTTTTTAATAAATTCTTCGACTTATAACACCTATATGCTTTATCCGATTTTAATGATTTTTTTCACAGAACCTTAATTTTATGAATTAAGATATTCGTGTTAAATTTGAGCGCAATCGAATAATTATTTCTTATGAAAATTGCAATTTTACGATTTAAAAAAAATTACGATTCATTAAAAAATTAAAAATTAAAGTTATTTTTAATTTAATTTAATTTAATTTTTTTAACTAGGAAAACGCTTAAGTCCTGCCGCGTTGTTAGATGAGCGTAATTGGTGCATTGAGATACCATGGATTTTCTGTTGTTCTGTGAAAAAATCATTACTCAGTTGAAGATTTTTTTAAAATTAATATAAATTAAATAAAAAATAAACTTTTATCTTTAATTTTTTTACTTAATCGTAATTTTAAAAAAGAAAAAAATCGTAAGATTTCGATTTTCATAAGAAATAGTTATTCGATTGTGCTCAAATTTCACAAGAATATATTAATTCATAAGATTAAGGTTCTGTGAAAAAATCATTACAATCGGATAAAGCATATTGGTGTAAAAAGTCAAAGAATTGTTTTAAAAAAGAAAAATCACGTAAAATTTCGATTTTTATAAGAAATAATTTTTCGATTGCGCTCAAATTTTACAAGAATATCTTAATTCATAAAATTATGGTTCTGTGAAAAAATCATCAAAATCGGATAAAGCCTGTAGGTGTTATAAGTCGAAGAAATTTTTAAAAAATCGAAAAAAATCGTAAAATTGCGATTTTGATGAGAAATAATTTTCCGATTGTGCTCAAAAACGTGGCAGTTCTAAGTTCAGATATTTCAAAGACCTCCATAAAATTTCATCGCAATCAGAAAAAAAAAAAAAAACATTCCGGATTTTTTTCTCCAGTGTAGTGAAATGGATTCTTCGCTCCGCTCATCCAAAAATCGACTAAGTAATGATTTTTTCACAGAACAACAGAAAATCCGCATAACACATGGCAGCTCAATGCACCAATTACGCTCATCCAACAACGCGGCGGGACTTAAGCTTTTTCCTAGTTAAGCCTTACACACGCTACACTAAAATGACCGTTTAAAAAAATTATTATTTATTATAATCTTGTAACTGTGATTTTACACGAATTTTTCAATTTTTAGATAATGAAATTTGCTAAAATTGGGGTTTTGGGGAATTTCTGAAATCGTCTTTAACATGTTTTTTTTTTGCTCCATATAGATACTCGTGCATCGACGTAGCAATCTAAACTATGAAAACGCCAAAGTCGTTGTTAAACGAGTGAGTGAGTCATGGGTATAGATAGTACCCGGTATTATTCCCATACTGAACTAGATCCAGCCTTGGGTATATGGGAGGAAATGGGATGTTCCCGGGTACTCAACACTTGGCTCACTCACGCGTTTAACAACGACTTTGGCGTTTCCCTAGTTACTTATTTAAATTGAACATTCAAAATGCGAATCGTGTTCGAAACGACTAAACGTATTAGCGTGAAACATTAACAAATTTCCAAGATAAAACAAAATCACCTAATTTTTATTTCCCATTTAACACCCCTCAAAAATAATATGTGGGTGTAAAAATATAAAAAAGTTCTGCTTAACGGGCATCGTACCCCACCCCTCCGTATGGTAGGCTAAATGCTTATCACTGGGCCATGTCAGCCAGGTACATCTTGTCCCGCTAGCTGCTACTAAACAAATGCTATCGATATTTTTAAAAATCACATTTTTATTTATCCCTAGACCCAAATATGATTTCTAAATAATGCAGTCAAGACGTCTGAAAAGTAAGTAGAATGTAAGAGGTTCTTAATAAAAGAGCGGATTATTTTTTTGAAATTATTTTGACGGGACAATAACCTCAGAATCAACAATTATATTCAAATTACTGGAATCAGTTGTTCAAGTTCAAAATTGAATTTTGAGCAGCGGTTTTTTGTATATTATTTCTACACTCCTTTATCTACAACCTAAATATAAGTATTGTTGGTTTTATATGGTTTGTTTCGTTGCACAATTTTTTTTGCCTGCCGGTACAATTTCAAATTTTGTACCGTTTGACGGAAAAATTGTGCCACGCCTGAAACAATATAAAACCAATAATCCTTATATTTAGAATGTAGATAAAGTACTGTAGAAATAATAAAAAAACCGCTGCTCAAAATTCAATTTTGAACTTGAACAACAGATTCCAGTAATTTGAATATAATTGTTGATTCTGAGGTTATGTCCCGTCAAAGAAATTTCAAAAAAATAATCCACTCTTTTATTAAGCCCCTCTTACATTCTACTTACTTTTCAGGAGAAATCATATTTGGGTCTAGGGATTGCCCTTAAATCGCTATGGATCTAGCTGATTTTGTTAACAGTTCTCCGTAAACTCGTACCGAATGTCTGTTTAAAATTTGAGCGCAATCTGTTCAGCGGTTCGGCTGATTTTCGACAGACAGACAGACAGACAGACAGAATCACAGAATGAGGGCCGTTTGAGTTGAATGAAGACACTCAGTCGCTCCGCTCCCTTGTTTAAAAATGTCCCTTTATAACATCGTGTCTTGAAAATGAGCACAAAATATATACACTCAAACACGCAAAAATATGCACCTCAAAATCACAACCCTTCTTGTGGTAATCAACATATTTTGACCGAACCACGTGCTCAAATTACAAAACAAAATTAAGAGGATAATATACAGAAAAGCCAGTCGAGTACATCGAAAATGGCCAATATTTTTTATTTCTTATGGAAGATTTTTACCGTTGGGACCTATAGCTCGAAAATTTGAAATATATTTTTTAGCGGGTAAGTAACTATAGAAACTTGACAATTCTTATTTTTATTTTTGTTGTTTATTAGTAACAGTATGAATATAAGATTATGGAAGATCATTTTTAGGGATTTGATTCCATCCCTATCTTTTGAAATGTATAGTATACTGTATATGAATTGCAATAAAGATTATTATTATTACATGTGTACAAAACGCAAGTGTTTGATCCACTGGATATTTTACATTACATTGTTAAATTGGTAATACCATAGCAATTTAATACTACTTTAATAAAATATTTCTATTGTAACAAATAATTTTGCATTGGGACCTTTTTTAGGTTCCTATATAAATTATGGGCGAAAACACGCTGAAACCTAGTAAAATACCATTATTTGCAATATTAAAAAGAAAAAAAAATATATCCTGTTGCTGTGCGCTCAAGGCCCACGGGATATATACTTTCCCCAAAACAATCGTTTCATGGTAAGTTTTTAAAAAAATGTTCGCCCCTCCCCCCCAAAAACGGGGGCTAGTTACTCCACTGGCCAAACCGAACACAACCATAAGTATTGCAATCTACAAGAAGGGTCAACTTATGTACCAATCTACATTTTCTTACTCATAATACATAAATTTACTGTGCCTAGTGAATGCATCCATGTAATTCTTGGCGAAATAAATTGGACGTACTTTTACATTTAACAGTACCTACCTAGTTGCAAATAAAATTTTGAAAAGATTTGTAAGAATGCAGTCACGCCCCGTGACTGCATTCTTTTTTTTCTGCGAAAATGTAGAAGTAGTGTACATAAAGCTTGGCCCCGTCTTTTAGATCTCAATGCTTTTGATTGAGGTTTTGCTGTCCCTTTACAAGATTGTTGTATGTGTGGGATATCTTAGTTTCAAGATGAGTAAAATATAATTCACTCTACTTTCAATTAATGGATGGACCACAGATAAAATACATATTATTAATTCGTATATATTATAAAACTGTATTAGCGTTGACTGTGGAGTAACGGTACAACGTCGCGTATTAATAATCAGATTATTATAAGAATATGTTTACTTTTCACCCCTGCAAAGTCTCATCAGCAACCGGAATTGCTTAGCTGTAGGATGTGTTGCAGCAAATCAGGGGGTCGGTAAAGGCGGTTCATCATGCGGCATGCGCTGGAACTACCACACGAGTTTTTGGGACCCACTCTACACACTCTGCTTTCTCTACTCTCTGTTCGGAAAACGTTGACTAACTGAGTACCAGAAAACTAAGTTCCAGTGTACGAATGTGGTTTGCTGCCGTGGATCATTATATTTTAGAGTACCACAATTCTCGTATGGTTATTTCGGATTAAACTTTTAATTTAAATTGAGTCCCACTTTACAGAAACCCACAAAATGAAAAGTTGAAGCCCAGTTTATCACCAGCGTCACTGGGACCCAGTTTATTAAGGACCCACAGTAGATCTACCCGCCTAGCCTATTGGTTAGGCCGGTATGGGATCCTTATAGAGCAGGAGAAATAACAGGACTCGAAGCGGTCCAGAGGTGGGCAGCCAGGAGAGTTTTACAAGGAAGAAGGACATGAAGGGAGGTGGTAGATAAAAATGGGAATAAGGAGATGAGAGTGTAGGAGGGATGGTCAGAGACTTAAGGGAGGAGAAACTGGAGGATAGGAGAAGACAGGATAGACTACTCGGGAAAATGTAGCCTAGGGTATTGAGAGCGCACGATGGATGGCAGGAACTCCAACTGTCTGAGGAGGGCAAATTACATATCAAGAGGGATGGGTGGAAGTACAAGAGAGGAACACGGGGAACTGACCTTGGGAAGTATTCCTATATGGCCAGAATAGTTGATTGAGTGGAATGGTCTGGCAGAGGGGGTTGTGGGAGAAGAAGAAGTACAAGGTTTTGTCTGAAATTAAAATCACAGGCCTAACTATGGGTAGGGCCTATACCCGGAATGGCTGATGAGTGAGGAAACCAAGGAGAGGAGCAGGAGTTAAAATAGCGATGAGGAGGATTAATGCAAGTGGAAAACCCAGAAGATAGGGACAACAAGCCTGCACCCAGAAGATAGGGACAACAAGCCTGCCTCTGACTACATAGTACGATGAAGGAGCAACAACAACAGCATTGCCCATGTCTTGTCGGTACTTTTTCGGTTGGGACGTGACAACTTTTTTAACACTGATGTTAGGGGAAAAGCAGGTTAGGGGGAGTGGGGGGGCACAAAGTGTGTATTTGTTTTAATAATAATAATAATAGTATATCGGCACTCTTGTCGTTGAGCGGGTCCAACTTTCAACCACACTTTTTTCCCAATAAAATCAATGGAAAACAACTACAAATTAGAAATTAGTTAATATTAAGTAAGTATGGTGAGTAATTAATAGTAAACACTCTCGAATAACACGAATAATGTCAAGTAATTTACATTATTGAACATGAACGTCGTCTCACTCTGATCAACGCACCATTTTGGATTTTGGCTATGTCATTGTCATTTACTTAGTAGGTGTACCAACCTTTTTGTGATATTGTGGGTTTTGTAATAAGTAATTTGTAAATATGTTATTGTTATGTTAAATAAACAACTAAATAGTCGAATAGCACGGGGGTTTGGGGGCGGAGCCCCCGACGGGGTCCAGGGGCGGAGCCCCGGCGGGGGCCGGGGGGCTGGCCCCCCAGAACAGAATAAGGTACAAACAAACAAACACGACAGGGACCGCAGGACAAACAAAAACGTAAGTTTGGTGTGTTTTGGTTGGTACGTCGGAGAATGGAGAGACTTTGCTAAAATGGCCGCCGTGATCAACTAATAACAGTGAAATTAGTCTGTGAGTAATATTGTGTTCACCTGAGTAATTGTTAATTTTGCAAAGTGGTAATTTATAATAAATTGTTAATATTGAATAGATACACATTTATTTCTAATTTGTAGCTAGTTGTTTTCCATTGATTTTATTGGGAAAAAAGTGTGGTTGAAAGTTGGACCCGCTCAACGACAAGAGTTCCAGTATATCATCATAAAACATAACCGCTTGCCCCCCCCAACTTTTCCACAGTTGTCCCGTCCCAACCGAAAAAGCACCGTCTTGTCTACGGTTGCTAGCCTACAACACCGTATTATCCTGTCAAACACTCTTCTTCGTCTGAGACAATCTCCTAGCCTAGGCATGCATATCTAAATATTAGACCAGAGTTTGTCAAATGCATTAACGGCTAGTCCTAGGCCTAGGCCTACCATTGTCAGAAAGTCAGCTGTATCCCCACCAATATGCACGACAGACAGGTTGGATTCAAGTCCGACCCAAGACCCTTATGCAGAGTTTAGGTGAATATTATGAAAATGGACAAAAAGGTAGCCCTAGGCTAAGAAGCCCTGGCCTAGGGCCCATCTTTCACCAGGACCTAGGTAGGCCTAGAATCTACTGCCCAGCCCAGGATGCTCTAGCTAGGCCCTAAGTATAATACATTATTTTGAAAATGTTCGTAGGCCTACCCTACAAGGCTATCACAAGACAGTAGGTCTAGGGGGCTAGAGCCCTAGGCTAGGTTGGCCAAGGGGCCTACCCCCTAGGCCTACCCTAGAGACCCCAGCATCATTCAGATCACAATCACTGACGTGGGTTTTACAATACTTACCCCATGGAGTAGGCACACAGTAGTGAGCCACTTCACATTACTTGACAGCTTTATTGCTATAAAAGTGTATCCCAAGTAACGTCAACGGTTTGTTTTAAATATCTAAACGTATTGTCAACACATGAAAGTAAAATAGTATTGTTCAATTATGGAAATGAAACTTGTGTACCGATACTCTGTCACGGTTCCACATTTCCACTTCCACACCGGTGTGAGTTTGACGACGATCTCTCGAAGCTCAAAATGGCCGCCGTAGAGCATACGCAGGGTGTCCAACGGCAGAAAGACAAAAATACGTGACCAAAGGTAGAAGACACTAAAAGGTGGAAATGCTCGGTTTTAACTAATAACTTCGATATGTTCTTACAAACCCACTACACGATGATAACAAGACACTCCTCCTCTTTACATTCATGCAATCAGAAATGCGTGACATATCACAGTTTTCCTAATTATTAAGTAATTAGTCTGGGGTGCGTGAGAAAATACACGATGTTCCCGGGAAATGCTCGATTTAAAGAAAACTGCGACATGTTCAATTACTCCGAGTACATGATGATAACGAGACACTCTTCCTCTTTACAATCATGCAATCAGAAGTGCGTGACATATCACAGTTTTCGTATTAATTAACTAATTAGTACGAGATGCGTGAGAAAAAACACGATATTCCCGTAAAATGCTCGATTTTAAAGAAAACTGTGATATGTTCAATTACTCCAAGTACATAATGATAACAAGAAACTCTTCCCCTTTACAATCATGAAATCAGAAGTGCGTGACATATCACAGTATTCGTATTAATTAACTAATTAGTCTGCGGAGCGTGAGAAAAAATACGATTTTCCCGGGAAAGGCTCAGTTTTAAAGAAAACTGCGATATGTTCAATTACTCCGAGTACATAATAATAACAAGGCACTCTTCCTCTTTACAATCATGCAATCAGAAGTGCGTGACATATCACAGTTTTCGTATTAATTAACTAATTAGTACGAGATGCGTGAGAAAAAACTCGATTTGACCGTGAAATGCTCGATTTAAAAGAAAACTGCGATATGTTCAATTACTCCGAGTACATGATGATAACAAGACACTCTTCCTCTTTACAATCATACAATCAGAAGTGCGTGACATATCACAGTTTTCGTATTAATTAACTAATTAGTACGAGATGCGTGAGAAAAAATACGATTTTTCCGGAAAAGGCTCAGTTTTAAAGAAAACTGCGATATGTTCAATTACTCCATGTACAAGATAATAACGAGACACTCTTCCTCTTTACAATCATGCAATCAGAAGTGCGTGACATATCACAGTTTTCGTATTAATTAACTAATTAGTACGAGATGCGTGAGAAAAAACACGATGTTCCCGTGAAATGCTCGGTTTTAAAGAAAACAGCGATATGTTCAATTACTCCAAGTACATGATGATAACAAGACACTCTTTCTCTTTACAATCATACAATCAGAAGTGCGTGACATATCACAGTTTTCGTAATAATTGACTAATTTGTCTGCAGTGCGTGAGAAAAAATACGATTTTCCCGGGAAAGGCTCAGTTTTAAAGAAAACTGCGATATGTTCAATTACTCCGAGTACATGATAATAACAAGGCACTCTTCCTCTTTACAATCATGCAATCAGAAGTGCGTGACATATCACAGTTTTCGTATTAATTAACTAATTAGTACGAGATGCGTGAGAAAAAACTCGATTTGACCGTGAAATGCTTGATTTTAGAGAAAACTGCGATATGTTTAATTTCTCCGAGTACATAATGATAACAAGACACTTTCCTCTTTACAATCATACAATCAGAAGTGCGTGACATATCACAGTTTTCGTATTAATTAACTAATTAGTACGAGATGCGTGAGAAAAAATACGATTTTCCCGGGAAAGGCTCAGTTTTAAAGAAAACTGCGATATGTTCAATTACTCCGAGTACATGATAAAAACAAGACACTCTTCCTTTTTACAATCTTGCAATCAGAAGTGCGTGACATATCACAGTTTTCGTATTAATTAACTAATTAGTACGAGATCCGTGAGAAAAAACACGATGTTCCCGGGAAATGCTCGGTTTTAAAGAAAACTGCGATATGTTCAATTACTCCGAGTACATGATAAGAACAAGACACTCTTCCTCTTTACAATCATGCAATCAGAAGTGCGTGACATATCACAGTTTTCGTATTAATTAACTAATTAGTACGAGATCCGTGAGAAAAAACACGATGTTCCCGGGAAATGCTCGGTTTTAAAGAAAACTGCGATATGTTCAATTACTCCATGTACATGATGATAACAAGACACTCTTCCTCTTTACAATCATACAATCAGAAGTGCGTGATATATCACAGTTTTCGTAATAATTGACTAATTAGTGTGAGGTGCGTGAGAAAAAATACGATTTTTCCGGGAAAGGCTCGGTTTTTAAGAAAACAGCGATATGTTCAATTACTCCGAGTACATGATAATAACAAGGCACTCTTCCTCTTTACAATCATGCAATCAGAAGTGCGTGACATATCACAGTTTCCGTATTAATTAACTAATTAGTCTGAGGTGCGTGAGAAAAAACACGATGTTCCCGTGAAATGCTCGATTTTAAAGAAAACTGCTATATGTTTAATTACTCCGAGTACATGATGATAACAAGACACTCTTCCTCTTTATAATCATACAATCAGAAGTGCGTGACATATCACAGTTTTCGTATTAATTGACTAATTAGTCTGAGGTGCGTGAGAAAAAAAAACACGATGTTCCCGAGAAATGCTTGGTTTTCGTTGTTGTTTGTGTTGTTTATTGTTGTTTATATTTGTAGAAACTTCTTTATATTTTCTATGGCTTTAAACAAAAGAAAATAACAGAGAAGCCGATGAAGAAACTGGAGAAGCTTTGAAATAATGTTCAAATATATTAAATAAAATATAACCTTGGTAAAGTAGGTTGTGTATTATTATAGGACCAGGTTGCATATTATTATAATTTGTGGCATGTGATTTTATTAACAAATCAAAATGTTTTCAAAATGGCTGTGGCCGCAAATATTATAATTATGAACTGTGTTTGTAGCTGCAATATGCAAACAATTTGTTGCAATATTTTTAGTCAGTTGTAGTCATTAGTAAGGGTATTCATCATTTGACGCTTTTTTTTACTTAATAATTACGCATTACAAATCAATTTTGTTGTTATCCAATGCAAATAAATAGTAATATAACCGATAATACACAACTCAACACTATAAGGTAATATTCAAGAATCCCTTTCGCCCCCGCGAGGCGGCGGTGTTGGGGCTGGGGGGCGTACAGGGACCCGGGCCGCAAAACGTACAGGTCTTGCTTTGTTATCATAACATTCGCATTTTCCCGTATTTTGGACAAACAAGAAAACATCACATTATTTTGTAACAACAGGTATTTAATTCTTAATAAACGTGGGTGTTACTACAAATAACTGCAGGAAGCTATTGTTATGAGACGGGCCTTAGGGATAGTGAGGTAATAAGGGCTGAGTGCCACCACTTGAAGTTATACTTCTTCAAGACCAGTTTAATTTATGTGGGAAGGAATGTACATTGTACATTACCAATTTCAATGATCAACTTTGACGTGGAAGTTAGAATGAATAATACGTAATCACTATTCTGAGATACATTTTCAAATCAACACTTATTTATTGATACATAATAATTATAAAATACAAAAATGTTAACTCGCCAGAATAATGTTGATTAGAACATAGCTTAATCAATTCAATAGCAATTACCTTGTAGGCAAGCTCGTTACTTGTTTGTAGTCGAAGAAGTAACAAGAGTGAAGAGAATGACGCGTCCTGTGGCCTGGGCCACGTTCTTCATAGGCCTATACTAAACTGTGTCGTAATTAGGTAATTAACTCATCATCGTTTACTGAGAGTCGAGATTACTGAGAATTTTTGGATATTGGCTAGTTCCTGGAAATCATATAATTCAGATAAATACCATGCATATTTGATTAATTATGTGATGGAATGTAAAACATTTGGATTTGTTAGATATGCTGGGCAGATGCGTTGCTGTTCCAACTATGAAGTGATCGTAGATGAATATTCTGATGCAATAATAGTTGATTATAAGCAATACAGCCACTCCGGCTCAAAAGGGGAAAAGTACAAAAAATTAAAAAAATTAAATAAATAAAAAAGATTTTTACCATGAGAAAGAAGATGCATGTAATTTTATGAAACCAAAAATAGTTTTTTTTTTGTAAAATAACTATTAGTCTGTATTTGCCATTGAAATGATAGCTTTTGTTGGTGTAAGTGGAAGTTGATTTTTTTACAAAAAGTTGGCAGCCTGGCGTTCTAAAGAATCAGCTGGTACCTCCATTTTAAGCAGTTCATAAGTAAAGGTCATGTGTGAAGAATCTAAACTGCAAATTTCAAGTCTTTATGTAATTATATCACACCATTTATTAATGAATAATATAATCATGTTTGTGATGTAACATCCGTGACAATAAAGGCAAATAAGTTGTTTTTTGGTGTATAATAGTTCTTATATATTTTGCTACAAGTTGGTGATGTTGACAATGTACTTGTAGGCTAACCTTTAACATTTTTTAAGTGTTCATAGCTTTAAACATTTCTGAGAAATAGTGTCACGGATGTTACATGTCACGGATGTTACGTGTCACGGATGTTACATGTCGCGGATGTTGTTGAAAGATTGTGATGTGATTATACACTTAAAATATGATCAATCAATTGTATTGAAGGGGTTTATTTAAAAATAAAATTGCTGATGTGTAGCCTTATCTTTTTCTTGTCAAAACTTTTAATACGGGAAATGTATGGTCCTCGTCACTATTATTTCAAACTTCAATAGTATTTGTAGCCTATTACGTAAAAGTTTGTATTATTATAAAAACAACACTACCCTACCTACTTGTAAGTTTATGTAAACATTTATAAAACATAACATATTGAAAAACTATAATTATAAAGGAAATTACGTTAAGAGTTAAGAGCCGAGCTTGGCCCAACTCAAATGCGCAGGTGTTCATGATTTCTGCTGAACGGTTGGTAATATCATTACCAAATTTTGCATGGATGTTATTAAAGTACATTTATATTTATATCCGCAACTGGTTGCAATAATTAAGCCTTAAAAATCCATTGCGAGACATAGGCCTAAGTCCAAAACGTGAAAAAAAAGAAATCCAAAACAAGGATTCCAATTCTGGAAATTCCCACCAAACCGTTTATCTACACATCTACAAATTAACCTACGCGTTCACATTGATTTAAACGTTGATATCCAGTATGCAAATTTGAGTTTAAAAAATCTGTTTACTTGGAATAAATTCCCGAAGTTGACCAAAATGGAGTAAATTTCGGTGATTTCACTAAATTTTAATTCAAAATCTATTAATTAGGTAATTTAGAAATATGCGTAGGCCTACTGGATAGCAAAGATTTATTCTTTATTACCAATAGCGTGAAATTTGATAACAGTGTTATAAACCGTTTACCCGGAAAAAACAGAATGCTAGAGTCTAAACTTGTCTCCGCGCCAGCCTCAGCAACTCCTTAACATCCTTTTTATGTTATTTTACAATTTTATTTTGAACCCAAAAAATTTAGATACTAGGCCTATAGATAAGGAATGCTTGAATTTGTAACTAAGAATAACATAGTAATATAAATTGAAAATGGTTAGAAACTGGCAAGGCAAAGTGTGTGTAACATCCGTGACAAAAATCATCGTAACATCCGTGACGCACACAAAAAATCATAACAATTAATATAATTTATTTTAAAAAATGAATGGGTGATTATAAGGGTTCATCTTTCATGGATAAGCTCTATGTATATGGAAATGTAGCTGTCTGGGTCAGGGACCTGAATTTTCTATCTTTTGATGATGATCCGGGATCCACTTCCCAAACAATGTAACATCCGTGACACCACATTTCACTCAATATATCTAAAAATTACAGTTCATTTAAAAATCTTTTTCACCTTATGGTAGGTAGTGTGTAAACACAATTGTTTCAGTATAAAACATTACAATTAATTAGTTAATTTAAGATTTTTAGCTCTATAAAGAGTGAAATGTAACATCCGTGACAAGCCGGAGTGGCTGAATAGCAATAAGTAAATATTTATAATAAATTATAACATATGACAATCGTCGCGATAACCGCCCCATGACACTATTCTTTGTCACTCTGCCCTTGAGTGGGAGAAAGGAGATTAGTTCATTAGAGAAGGTACGTTATAGTTAGTAATTCCCTATCTGCATCCCCATTCTCTTGTTTAAACTTTAATTTTAGCTTGAGTTTTTTTCCATTGTCAAAACACGAATAACATTTTCAAAATTGTAAATTAAAACAGTACTAATGAAGTACAATATTGAGTTTTCGTTTGTCCGGTAAAGGCGAAAACACTAAGAATGTTCGAAAAAG